>ONZH01016622.1:0-173188 GCA_900303285.1 Rhinella marina
AAATTCCCTCCAGGAAACCCTCTATTTCCCCCAGTGTCCTTGTCATTTTAGTAGAATATAAGGAAGAATAATAATCCACAAATTGATCGCAAATGGCATCTGGGGTAGTAATCATCTCTCCCGTCTTGCTTCTAATGGCCACTACTACTGTCTGTGGGGTCTCTGTTCCAAATATGCCAACGTTTTACCGCTCTTATCACCCTCCGAAAAAATAGATTGCTTTTGGGCAAGTAGCTTTTTCTGGGTGTATTCAGTTAGATGTAGATCATATAATCGTTGAGCTGCCTGCCATTCAGTCTCATTCTCCACTGTGGGTCTGCAATGAAAACCTTTTCCAAGGCTGCCAGTCTGTTTTCCAGTTTTTTACGCGTAGCAAGCAGTTCCGCCCTGTGTGACGCTATAGCTGCTATTATGGTTCCCCTCAAGACTGCGTTACAGGCATCCCATTCTATCAAAGGGTTAACAGAATTGGTATTGGTTTCCCAAAACTCTGCCAGCCCATCCCTGCATTTCTGCGCTACCGGGAGAACTGCCAACCATGTCGGATTTAAACGCCAGCTGGACAGTGGACTTCTAAGAGTTTGAATAAGCATAACCTGAAGTGGGGAGTGGTCATAAATGCCACGAGGCAAATATTCCGCAGTCTTTTTACCCACGCAAGTCCCCTCCTGATTTGTAAATGCTAGGTCTGTACGTGATAGCGAGTGGACTGATGCCGAGTGACATGAGAATTGTCTGTCGTTTCGGACAAAGTCTTCTCCATATTTCTGTGAGATTGTGTGCCTGCGCCCAGTTGAGTAAAGCCGAGTTATGTCTAGATGGAGGATGAAATCTGTCCAAATTTCTGTCCAACACAGCATTGAAATCCCCCAGAAGAAAAAGTGGAGAGGGCGGGAGTAACGCCACTCGTGCCATAATGTTATCTAGAGTTGTTCTATCAAAAGGGGGGGAACATAAACTCCTACAATCAGAAGTTCACAACCTCTAACGGTAGCCTGCACCAGTACAAACCTCCCTGAAGGATCTATATGTACAGAGACCAGCTGAAACGGCAAAGATTTACTGACCAGAATGGATACTCCCCTGGCATAGTTAGAGTAGGTCGCATGGTATACATGTCCTATCCATGGTTTCTTTAAAAGCCAAAAGCTTCTGGCCTCTAAGATGGGTCTCCTGGAATATAGTAATGTCAGGGTTATATTTCTTAACATAGTTAAAAACTAGGGACCTTTTGACCTTATCATTCATCCCCTGGACATTCCAGGAGATCAATCTGCACGTAGCCATAATACATCTAAAAACCAATGCCAGCCGACCCACCGTCCACCGTCTGTTAGAGTCGCTGCCCCATTCACACACACATACATACCTGTTGATAACATAACCATGAAACCCTTTCCAATACCCACCCTGCCCAAACATCCCAACTTGTCTGAGCTTATTATCCCTAACTAAGTAATATGCACTTTGTGCTATAGACACTAGGCCTATCTACTCCTATAGCCTAAACATAAAGGCAGTCAATCACTACTCCCTAGCTTGGTTAACTCTCAATTGCCAATGAACAAAGCTAACTCCCATTAACATTCAGTTCTAAACTATCATTAGTATGTGAACATCTTGCTGTTATCCTATGTATCTAGCGACTATATAATTTCTCTGGATACCTTCATCTTTCAAAACATCTTTCAAAACCTGCAAAAGAAGGGTTATAGACACTGGACAGTCCGTCCCGATATATATGAGGTTGGAGCATCCTTCATCCCGGACGCTGTCGATCCAGCCAGTCCAAAGCTTCTTCCAGCGTCTGAAAGAATCTGGCCCTTTCTCCGTCTTGGACCCGAAGCCTTGATGGATATAGCATCACGTACTTTATTCCCATTTCTCGAAGGCATGCCCGAACAGTCGTGAACAATCTACATTGTTTTTGGACTTCTGTTGTGAAATCAGGATAAAATGAGATTCTTGCGTTTTCAAATTGGATGTCTTTCTTTCTCCTGGCTGCTGTAAGAATCGCGTCTCTGTCCCTATAATTCAGGAGTTTCATGATAAAAGGCTTCGGTGGTAAACCCGGAGGGAGGGGCCTCATAGGAATTCTATGGGCTCTCTCTACCACGAAAGTGGGCGATAGGTCTATTGGGTCCAGAAGATTCCGTATTAACTCCTCTGCATATGTCTCTGGATTCGTACCTTCCGCTCTCTCAGGCATGGCCTAGAATTCTTATATTATTTCGTCTATTACGGTTTTCCGCATCCTCCACTCTGGCTTGCAGGATTTTGACTTGTTGCTGTAAGGATCTGGTGACTTCGCAGTAGCAGATGCTGAATCCTCCACATCACTCACTCGCCTTTCCACTTCTTGAGTACGGTCTCTCATCTTATCAATGTCATGTCGGAGACAATTAATGTCAATTTGTAAATTATCAATCTTCGTAGTAAGCGCTGCTTGGCATGCTGCTATGGCGGACATTATTTTGTCAACTAGCTGCTCAGCATCCATATTTGCACTCTGTTCAGGATCAGATTCTGTCTGGCTCATGTTGTCAATCAAAATTTTCGGTGACCCAGAGGCTGCACTTGTTATAGGTTTTCCGGCCCATAGATGACTGAGGGCTAATTTAGTACACCTTATAATCTCTGTTTATGAAGCGGACTGATAGGTAAAAATTCCCACAAGGAAGATTCAGGAGACTGCCTCTGATATATGTGGATTTTTAGGATCTACCTCTCAAAAAGGGGATTTCCTGAATGTACAGGTATATAGAGTACCTTAAGGGTGGATATAATGTCCAATTGTTGTATTAAACAATCTTTATTGGACTCATAGGCGACTTAGAACTGTCTTTCCTTCATCAGCTTCCTAGAGTGCCTTATTTATTCCAGCCCAGCCTTGGCCCTTATTTTTTGGGCACTCTTAACAGGTTTTACACCTAGTCTGCCAGGTCTCCTCGCTCTGCATGTGCTCAAGATGGCGCCTCCTCCACCACCTCCGATTCTCCAGCAGGCCGCCCTCTCTCCCAGCGCAACACGACAGCCGAGACCATCTTCTCCTGTGTCCACCACGTGTAAGTATAGGGCAGAGACTGGTCCAGCGCCGCCACTGCAAATATGCCGGATCACTCCACCAGCACGCCGCTTCCTCCCTATAAGATGGCCGCCGCCTGGACCCACAGTACAACGGCGCTCCGCACCCTCGGGCTGCACAACAATGGGGAATCCCGGAATTACGCTCTCACCCCTCAGCATTGTATCAGGTGCCCTCCGGAGGGTATCCAGGCAGATTTTAGATAAGTAGAGGAGTTTGCAGGCAGGATGTCCTCAGGATTCTGTGGGAGCCGACGTGTCCACCGTCTTTACTCCATGAGCGGCAGGCCACGCCCCCCAGGCTGCACTTTTAAGAGGGTCTCCAGATATTTTAAATATTTTCACCATGCACCATGCAGATTCTGCCACCATGCCTGCTTCCTTTTTATAAATTGTATATGATTACAATTTTTATTTTATTGATCTTTTTTTTAACATTTGAAGCATAGTCCAAACATGACACTCAATGTTGATGAACATATTAGGACTTTGTGGAAGACTCTCAGCTAGGAATGAGTGAATCGACTTCAGATGGAAACGAAGTGATTACTTTACCAAGTCTCGTGAGACTTTCACGTAATAACTCATAAATTCATTTTGGCTCATCTGAGCCAATACATTCTAATACTATATGGAGCTCCATTTCAGTACAGTATTAGAACCGAAGTTTTATGCGAATCGACTTTGGATGTTTCATCCAAAGTCGATTCGCTCATCCCTACTCTGTCTCTTTTCACCCCATTGGACCTTTCTGTAATGAACCTTGCTATATATAGTAATAAATAGTTTTGTGTAACCTCTCAGTAATACTGACTTTTAAGTATCAATTTCTATTTTCGTCTAAACACATCCAATGTATGTGCCTTTATTTACATGTATCGTGAGATTGGTTTATTTGAAACGGTTGTAATCTCAATAAAGATAATGAAGTAAGTATTTGCTTTTTCATTCAGTTATACATTGAACATACAGTACATTTTCTTCCACACCTTCCATTGAGTCATTAATGCAAAAGCAGAACAGAGGCCTTGAGAAAGGAATAAAATTAGCATATTCTCACTCATTTGGATGTTGCTTCCTCTAAGATATGGGCAGCTAATACTGTATGTGGGCAAATTAAACAGAATGGATGGACATACAGAAAAAAATGCATGTCTTTCTTCTTGGCACCATGCTTCCAGCCACCATGCTAAAGAAGCTTTAACCCAGGACTAGATAAAAATGTGATTGCCTAGAAATCATGTTCTGCATCTTGCCGTTTATTCATCAAATGCTGCTCTTGCAGGGCCACGTAAGCAGATGGCTGCTTTTCTGTAACTGCTATGCTGTGTGTTCCTTTAACATTGGACATTTTCATATATAAAAGCTGCCTGCCAGTTGAGGTAGTATATCATGGAAACGGGCTGGATGTGAGTAAATGGGCCGACACCTGCTGTGATCATAAGTGGAAGGCTTAGGGGCTTACTGGGTAAGTTGTTGGCCTGCACTGGCCACCACTGGTCTGGAGAAGTAGAAGGGAGGATAGGAAACATATTCTTCTGGGAAGGGGGGTAGTCATTGCTGTAAGTACCAGTTAGAGCAGCTCTATTCCGAGGCAAAATTTCAAGTGCTGGTATGGCCTGGATGCCCCCGATAGAATATTGTTTTCTTAACATTTTTCCTCAACTAGGTTTTGTGGACCTGACAAATATGGTGGTTCATTTCTTTGAGAGGCATCTCCTAGATCAGGCTAAGAGATGTCCAAGCCTGCTTTAAATAATCAAACATACAGTGCCTTGAAAAAGTATTCATACCCCTTGAACTTTTCCACATTCACATTACATCCACACAATTAAATGTATTTTATTGGGGTTTGTGTGATAGACCAACACAAAGAAGCAAGAATACATGGGTTATAATAAAAAATCTGGAAAGTGCGGCGTGCATTTTTATTCAGACCCCCAGAGTAAACACTCTGTAGGCCCACCTTTTGCTACAAGTCTTTTGGGGTATGTCTCTACCACATTTGAACTAGAGACTGACTTTTTTGCAAAATAGCTCAAGCTCAGTCAGATTGGATGGAGAGCGTCTGTGAACAGCAATTTTCAAGTCTTGCCACAGATTCTCAATGGGATTTGGGTCTGTTCTTTGACTGGGCATTCTAACACATGAATATGATTTGATCTAAACCATTTGTGAGGAATGTGGAATCATGATCTCATCCTAGCCATTTGCTGTTCATTAGCAGATGGAGTAAACACCGCAGGGGTCCTGCCTTCAAAGCAAGTCACATGTGTACATCTCACACTTCGATCAGGCAGCACGGAGGCCCAGTCCTCCTACAGGAAGAGCCCCTCAGCAGGGCAGCGCGTAAGAAGAAGAGGTTGCTTGCGCCACAGAATCACCAAGAACACTCCTCGTCGCAGCGCATAGAGACAGTTTCTGACCTCTGGAATCCCAGCGCTCTCCACACGAGCCATTCTTGCCAGGAGGCTCCTGCAGGTGTGCTTCAGACCGCGTTCCAGCCGATCGCCTCACCTGCTGTGGGAACTCTGGTTCCCATTGATCCAGTCATCCGGAGGGGTCCATGGAGTCCTCAGCTCCCAGTATCCTGGCTAGCAAGGACCCCGAGGTGGTTGTTTCCTGCATCCAGCAGACGCCGGCACCATGCGGCCTGAAATCTCCCGCGCGGAATCCGCCATCACTACCGCACCATCAAGTGAGTGGGGTGAAGGGGAGTGGAGAATTTCTCGTTGCGACCATCAGCTTTCTCGACCCACTACCCCTGAGCTCTTTCACCCATCACCTTTGGCTGCTAGCCCTCATAATATTTCTCATCCTACTGTGGAAATCTCCATTTTATCTGAATTGAAGGACTTACATGCTAAACTCACATCCATACCTACCAAGGATGATATGGAGACCTACATTTCTAGACTGGAGACGGTATATAAGGCTGAGGTTAACTCCATAAAAAATGAAGTGCTCTCTTTGGGGAAAACAGTTGCCTCAGTAGAACAATCTGTGGCTGCGGTGGCGAGCAAACAAAGGTCGCAGGAATCTGTACTAGAGACTCACTCTTTTCAATTGCATTATTTAGCAGACATGTTGGATGACGCAGAGAACAGGGGAAGGAGAATCAATATTAGAGTGCGTGGCCTTCCAGAATCAGTGACTCATAAAGAATTGGATGACACACTGCGCTGCATTTTCAATGATTTATTAGAAGTCCCACTGGACACACCATTAGAGCTGGATAGGGCTCAACGTGCTCTGGGACCCAGGCCTGCTGACTCTACCAGAATTAGGGATGTTATCTGCCGGGTTCATCATTATCAGCAGAAAGAGGCTATCATGAGGAAAGCCAGAGAGGTTGGTCAGGTGCATTACCTAGGTACACCGCTACAATTATTGTCTGATCTCTCCCGCTACACTTTGCTGAAAAGGAAGGCGCTTCGCCCTGTACTCTCCATGCTACAGCAATGTAAGATTGCATATACTTGGGGCTTTCCATTTCGCTTGCAAGTCTGGTTAAATGGTCGCATTGTGAGCTTGCGACACCCGAGAGACTTACCATCATTCTCGGAGCCTTGGATCTGGCGCTAGTTGACCTTCGGACTGGCCTGCGTTACCCGACAGTCTACGAGCTGAACAGCCTTCTCTTCCGCAGACGCAGCAAAGACCATCCTGAAGGATTCCACGCTTGAGCAGATCTCTAGATTGTTCTGATGGATGAACACTCCTGAAACCCATATGGATCTCACCTTGCACCAGTGATACTGGTGGTGTTCGTTATTGTTCCCGGTTTGGATCTATTGTGGACTATGTTCTGTCCTACAGTTGTCCATAATATCTATTCTGTGCAGTTTAGTCCTGTACGGGTTATATTTGGTTCTACGACTATTCATACTATATCTCCTATCCTACGGTGGTGTATTTTAGATATACCGGTGGTTAGTTTATGTAGCTTGGGATAGAGTTTATAGGGGCACCAGTATCCATTTCATTCTGTTCTCTGGTTTGTGATTTCTGCATACCTTGTACTGGCGCTCCCATCTCGTATAGCGTGTATGTTGAAAAAGTATGATGTGATCTGTTCTTTTTCTTTCATTTGTCATTTTCTTGTTGGGTCTCCTCTTGTCCAGGGGGGTAGCTCCTCCTTTGAAAGTACGTTCCTCTTTGGGACTCTTGTCCTTTAGGCGAGAGATACTACTATTCCCCACATATAGGGGGTTCACATTACTTGTGTACCCTACCCTGCCTTATTCAAACTTCTTCTCTTGACTTTTCTTATTCCTTCCTCCCTCTTCCTACTTTTAGCTCTTTTCCCTTTCTTCTCCCTTCCTTCCTCCCCACTTCTTTCTTTCTTTCTTTCTTTCTTTCTTTCTTTCTTTCTTTCTTTCTTTCTTTCTTTCTTTCTTTCTTTCTTTCTTTCTTTCTTTCTTTCTTTCTTTCTTTCTTTCTTTCTTTCTTTCTTTCTTTCTTTCTTTCTTTCTTTCTTTCTTTCTTTCTTTCTTTCTTTCTTTCTTTCTTTCTTTCTTTCTTTCTTTCTTTCTTTCTTTCTTTCTTTCTTTCTTTCTTTCTTTCTTTCTTTCTTTCTTTCTTTCTTTCTTTCTTTCTTTCTTTCTTTCTTTCTTTCTTTCTTCCCTCAGATCCCTGTTACGTGATGTCATCTTTGAAGATTGGCTCCCTGAATGTCCGGTGTTTCCGCGCTCCTCAGAAGAGATCTCAAATCCTTTATCACATGCATAAGCAAAAGGTACAAATTTTGCTTTTACAGGAGACACATTTTAAACAGGGGCATGTTCCTTCGCTCAAGGATGGTATTTCTCCCGGTGGTATCATAGTTCTAGCCCTGACTCCAGGTCCCAGGGTGTCTCTGTGGCACTGCATATGACATTGCAGGGAACTGTGATTGATGTTAAAATGGATGGGGAGGGGCGCTACATCTTCCTTAAGTTACGGATCTTTTCTTCTTTATTTACTATAGTCAATTGGTACTTGCCTAACCAAAGACAGTTTTCTACCTGTAGATCATTTATGGATCTCTTATCTGAATTTGCTGAGGGCCAGGTTGTAGTCGGTGGGGATTTCAACTTTACGTTGGAACCGGCCTTAGACTCTACAGGTGGTCAGAACTCTCCTTGGGGTATGAGATCATTGTTGTCTCAATTCCATGCTCTACAGATTGTTGATGTTTGGCGGATTTTACATCCGCAATATAGAAATTTTACTTTTTTTTTCCTCCCCTCACAATTCTTATAGCCATATAGACCTCTTTCTGATTAGCCACCACATGCTAACCTGGAACCCTTAGGCGTCCATAGGGGATATCCTTTTTTCTGATCATGCCCCAATTTTGTTTCTGTTGAACTGCCCAACACTATAAATAAGCCTTGGAACTGGAGGTTGAATGATAATCTTCTTAAGGATTCTGTTTGTGTAGCTGACATCAAAGTGGTAATAGATGACTTTTTGACAATACATACTAATGACCCCACTTCTCTTACCTTACAATGGGAGGCCCTGAAATGCGTCCTCAGAGGTACTTTTATAAAGCATGGCACCCGCCTAAAAAGGTAAGAGCTTACAATTATCTCAGCTTCTTGCTCGCGCTCATGACTTAGAGTTGCTACATAAACGCACACTCTCTGCCTCTACATATGTGGAACTGTTGTCAGTGAGGGATTCCATTAAACTCCTAGTAGACCAGCAATATAAGCGATTTTTAGATAGGGGGAAGCGCTTCTTCTATGAGTATTCTAACAAATGTTGTAGGCCACTAGCTCGTTTTATTCATCCCAGATCCTCTCAAACCTTTATTCCATGCATTAAGAAACCTGATGGTTCCTTCGCACACAATCCCCTGGAAATACTAGAGGTATTCCAAACATATTATTCGCAATTGTACAATATCACAGGGCAATTTTCTGATTTACCTATTTTGTCTCTCCAGACTCGCATAGACAATTATATAAGCGAAACAGCCCTTCCTACCTTATCGGCCCAGGATAGAGACACATTAGATGAGGATTTTTCAGAAAGAGCAGTTAAAATTGCTATCAAGGATTCTCCCGCTGGGAAAAGTCCTGGCCCTGACGGGTTTACTCCTGCTTTTTATAAGTGTTTCAGAGATAACATCTCCCCCTTTCTTACTAAAGTGTTCAATAGTGCTGGTCCTTCGTCTCCATTTTCTGCGCAGTCTATGGAGGCACATATTAATGTTTTACCGAAACCGGGTAAGGATACCTCTCTTTCTTCGAACTATCGCCCGATATCTTTGATCAATGTTGATATTAAGCTATACTCAAAAATATTAGCCGATAGACTAGCCCCTCTGCTTCCTCAATGTGTGCATAACGATCAAGTAGGCTTTGTTCGTGGCTGTGAAGCGAGAGATAACACGATTAAAACACTATTACTTACAAATGCAGCTAGGGTTAATGGTTCCCCTATGTGTCATCTATCAGTAGATGCAGAGAAGGCATTTGACCGGGTCCACTGGAATTTCTTAGATTCCTCTTTAAAGCAAATTGGGCTGGGGCCTAGGTTCCTGGAAATGGTTTAAGCGTTATATTCTCACCCTACTGCAAAGGTCAGGGTTAATGGTCTTCTCTCACATACCATATCCATTAGAAATGGCACTAGACAGGGGTGTCCGTTATCCCCGTTACTATATGTTATTGTAATGGAGCACTTGGCTATAGCGCTTCGTCAAAACCCTTCTATTCATGGTCTACAGATCAAAAATATACACTATAAGACTGCACTTTATGCAGATGACCTTCTATTATATGTAACTCAACCTCAGATTTCTCTTCCTTCAATTTTGAAGGAATTTGAGAGATTTGGCGATTTAAGTAACTTTAAGGTCAATTATAATAAATCGGAAATGCTAAATGTCTCCATGCCTCACTCGGAGTATGCTAGACTCCTTTCCTCCTTTCCGTTTAGGAATCAACCGTCCTCAATTAAATACCTAGGGGTACAGATTCCAGTGGACCCGGATCAGATATGTAACCTGAACCATATCCCTTTACTTCACCGCACTCTGAAGGACCTCAGTACATTTAACAAGAAGGGATTGTCCTGGTTTGGTAGGGTAAATGTCATAAAATTGGACATTTTGCCTAGATTTTTATATATCTTCCAAACGATACCTTTAAATCCACCTGCCTCCTTCTTCCAAAAATTGAGAACAGCAATCAATTTGACTAGATCCAAATTTTCTGGAGGAATAGGTCTCCCCGATCTTAAAATGTATCATCTGGCGTCCACCATAGTAAGGCTTTTTGATTGGCATTATCATAGTGTCTCAAAACAATGGGTGGCATTGGAACAGGCCTTATATCCAATGGCTCTTAAATACCCCGTGGATAGCTCCGGAGGGAAGGCCACAACTTGGTAAAATAAACGCCCTTCTCCACCAGACCCTGAAGGCCTGGGATTCTTTAACTAGGAATAACATATGTTCTAGGAAATTTAGTCCACTTACCCCTCTGCTTAATAACCCTGCTTTTCCAGCTAGCATGGGTAGAGATTCTTTTCTGGGATTCCAAATTGCAGATGACCCCCGTTTTTATCACTTGCTTTCCGGTGCTCCTTTGCCTTCTTTTTCTGATCTAGTGGCAAAATATCCTGATAAGCGCATCTCATGGATGGAGTATAGTCAGTTGAGGTCTTATATTAGATCTGGGGGAGAGCGAAACCACTTTGAGGCTTCAATGTCTGAGACTGAGAAATTATTTCAGTTGTCTACCCCGCCGGCTCACCTGGTTTCTCTGCTGTACCGTAACATATTGTCTTATTCTGAGGTGGGAGGTCCAAATTATGTCTCGGGTTGGGAGCAGGAGATGGGTACTACCATAGCGCAAGATGATTTGCGGAAATCATATTTGTTTACCCATAAACTTTCCATGGCTTGCGCCACTCAAGAAAAGAGCAATAAGGTGCTGTCTATGTGGTACAGATAACCTGTTTGCCTGCACAGGATTTTTCCCTCGGTTCCCGAGACATGTTGGAGGTGTAATAAAGATGTCGGCACAATGCTGCACATATGGTGGAGCTGTGACCTGGTCATGCCCTTCTGGGAGAAGGTATTTGAAGCCTTTCGCAGGGTCCCGGGGAGATGGGTGGAGAAGTCTCCGGGTGTGGCGCTCCTTTCCATCCTACCTGGCTTTATTGCTACTGAAAAGAAGAGCTTGCTGAGGTTTTGTATCTCTGCTGCTCAGTCTGTTATTCCTAGACATTGGCGAACGATACATGCTCCTAATATAACTGAGTGGTACCAAGAAATGCTATATATTGCCCACATGGAAGAAATTTCTGCGGAAGCATCAGATAGGTCTCCTAAATATCTTAAGATTTGGTCCCCTTGGATTAATTCTGCGGTTGACCCCGGCTTTCAGTCCATACTTACCTCATGATTTATCTTTGTATAGTGTCCAGTCTTTCCTCCAACCCCCCCCCTTTCCTCCCCCCTCTTTTTTTCTTCTTTCTTTCTTTCTTTCTTCTTCTTTTTTCTCTCGTATTCTTTCTGCAATATTTCTCTATGTACAATCTTCTTTTCCTGTCTCATGTGCTGAGGGTATTTACGGAACTTTTGGTATTTACATACTGTTTGATCTTGTATGTTACATGCTGTTACATTAATATTGTTTATTGTACTTTTGGATGTAACACTTTACTCCTTGTGGAGTTTGCTACTGTGATTATTTCACGGATCTTTTGTTGAAAAATTGAAAAATGTTTAATAAACACTGTTTAAACATAAGAACATAAGGAATTATGAATTGCCCGCCCATCACAGGCATAAATCAGTTATATTTGCGACATAGAGGCGGATATGCATGTGGTCATAGGTTAGCGATCACATGTCAGGAAGCGGAGATACGGAGATCTCCAAACAGGAACCTGATAAATGTGTCATGTTTGATCTCCACCTGTAGCCACAACCCAGGCGGATCCGTTGTTACCAGAACCATTTCCCTGTGACCCTCCGGTCTGAAGCTATGGGCCATAATGGTTTTTGTGGGTCTTTTAGCTACCAGGTCGGGGAAGGAAGGGGAGTGGCCGTCTACAGGTGAAAAAGCCACACAGGACAGAGGCCGGTGTCTTTTTCTAAAAGGGTCACATCAAGTAACTGACTATTGTTCTGTTTAAGGCCTCATGCACATAACGTATTTTGTTTCCGTGTCCGTTCCATTTTGTTGCGGATAGGATGCCGACTCATTCATTTCAATGGGTCTGCAAAAAATGTGGACATCACACCATGTGCTATCCGCATCCGTATGTCCGTTCTGTAGCCCCGCAAAAAAAAAAGTCCTATTCTTGTCCGTTTTGCGGACCAGCATAGGCATTGTTACAATGGATCCACAAAAAAACGGATGCTATATGGACATCATCCAGTTTTTTTGCGGATCCGCAATTTATGGACCATAGAACACATGCGGTCGTGTGCATGTAGCTTAACTCTGTTTGTACCATACCACCTGTATTTGCACCTCAGACCACTGTATCCATTCTCTGTGTATATAGCGTTTATCTAGTGTGCCCTTAAGGCAATTAAATATATAATTTAATCTTGTGCTGTTCTTGTATCTCGATCACTAATACCCACGTCCATGTTTCGGCATAATCATAGCTACCTGGGGGTGGTTCCTGCCCTGATGTAATCCCGCTAGCGGACCGGGCTTATATTAATCACTTCCAGTCCGGGCCACTTACCCCCCATCCTGACCAGGCCTAATTTTGCAAATCTGACATGTGTCACTTTATGTGGTAATAACTTTGGAATGCTTTTACTTATCCAAGCCATTCTGAGATTGTTTTCTCGTGACACATTGTACTTCATGTTAATGGTAAATTTGAGTAGCTATGTTTTACCTTTATTTATAAAAAAAAAATCCAAAAGTTAACTAAAATGTGAAAAAATTCACTGTTTTCTAAATCTGAATCTCTCTGCTTTTAAGACAGATAGTGATACCCCATAAAATACCCATTAATTGACATTCCCCATATGTCTACTTTATGTTGGAATCATTTTGGTAGTGTCATTTTATTTTTTTAGGACGTTAGAAGGTTTCGAATTTTAGAAGCAATTTTTGAAAATTTGCAAAATCAACTTTCTTAAGGACCAGTTCAGTTCTGAAGTCACTTTGTGAGGCTTACATAATAGAAACCACCCATAAATGACCCCATTTTAGAAACTACACCCCTCAAACTATTCAAAACCGGTTTTAGAAATGTTGTTAACCCTTTAAGTATTCCACAGGAATTAAAGCAAAATAGGTGTGAAATTTTAAAATTTCACTTTTTTTGCAGATTTTCCATTTTAATACATTTTTTCCTGTAACACATCAAGGGTTAACAACAAAACAAAACTTAATATTTACTGCCCCGATTCTGCAGTTTGCAGAAACACCCCACATGTGGTCGTATACAGCACAGAAGTCAAGGAGCGCCATATGGTTTTTGGAGGGCAGATTTTGTTGGAATGGTTTTTGGGCACAATGTTACATTTGAAGAGACCCTGAGGTACCCCCACAGTGAAAACACCCAAAAAGTGACCACATTTTATAAACTATACTACCTAGGGAATTTTTGAGGGGGTGAAGCAAGCAGTTGACCCTACAGGCGTTTCATACAATTTATAACCCTTGGCTGTGAAAATGAAAAATTTGATTATTTTTTTTTGCAAGAAAATGCTGCGTTAGGCCCAAACTTTCTCTTTCTCAAAAGATAACAGGATAATATCGCTCCACAATTTGCTCCCCCTTTTCTCCTGATACAATAACACCCCAATTGTGGTCGTAAACTGTTATTTGGGGATACGCCAGGGCTCAGAAGGGGAGGAGCGGCATCTGCATTTTCTAACATGGAATTTTCTGTCATGGTTTTTAAGAGCGATAACTTTTTAATTTTTTGGGGACTGAGCTGCGTGAGGGCTTATTTTTTGCGGGACAAGCTGTGCTTTTTATTGGCACCATTTTGGGGTACATTTGGCTTTCTAATCACGTTTTAATCTCATTTTTGGGAGGTTAAGTCACAAAAAAAGCAGTTTGGTGTCATTTTTCTATATTTTTTTTTACACCGTTCACTTGATGGGGGTAGATCATGTGATATTTTTGTAGAGCCAGTTGTTACGGAGGCAACGATACCAAATATGTCTATTTTGTTTTTACGTTTTACACAATAAGAGCATTTTTAGAAAAAAAATTTTTAGAGCCATATATTTTTAATTTTTCTGGCTATGATCTTGTGTGGGGACTCATTTTTTGCGAGATGAGGTGACGTTTTTATTGCTACCATTTTGGGATACATACAACTTTTTCATTGATATGTTTTTTGAGAGATGAGGTAATTAAAAAATATGTTATGGCATAATGTTTATTTATTTATTTATTTATTCTTTACAGCGTTTAACTGATGGGGTAGATCATGTGATATTTTTATAGAGCCGGTCGTTGCGAACGCGGTGATACCAAATATGTCTATTTTATTTATTTATTTTTTGTAACATTTTTTAAATGACATATTTGGGGATTTTATTTTTAACTTGTGAAACTTTTTTTTTTATAACACTATTAATTTTTTTATTTTTTATTTTACACTTTGTGTTCCCCATAAGGTCATGCAAGACCTCTGGGGGACATTTATACAGCGATCTAGAAGATCTTTTCACTGCCCCAGTGAAAACAGAGCTTTCTAAGCCCGGCAGACTGCTACCAGTTCCTTGTTTAACCACTTTCCGCTCGCCCATAGGATAAAAACGTCCGGAAAGTGGTTAGTTATCTCTGAATGGACGTTTCTGAACGTCCATTCAGAGATAGCAGCTGCACGCTAATCGTGCAGCTGCACAGCGGGGTACCTGCTGTCAGTGACAGCAGGGTACCCCATAGAGAAGGCAGGGACCGTTCCCAGGGGTCCCTGCCTTCTCTATGGGGTACCCTGCTGTCACTGACAGCAGGTACCCCGCTGTGCAGCTGCACGATTAGCGTGCAGCTGCTATCTCTGAATGGACGTTCAGAAACGTCCATTCAGAGATAACTAACCACTTTCCGGACGTTTTTATCCTATGGGCGGGCGGAAAGTGGTTAAACAAGGAACTGGTAGCAGTCTACTGGGCGTAGAAAGCTCTGTTTTCACTGGGGCAGTGAAAAGGCTCTCTCAGCTTGTCAGGATTGTTAGCGAGAGTAGGGTTGCGCCAGAGGTGCGTGGACCACTACAGCTCGCCACTCCTGCTCCCTGTGCCTGCGTGGACGGGAGGCATCTGTGTAAACTGTACTAGGCTGACCTTACGTGCTCCTAGGGAGGCGTAACGTCACGTTTTAGTAACCAGTGACATAACCGCACCGTGTAGGCTTGACGTAGTTGACGTCAGGTGGGCTGCGAGGTGTGGGTTTCGTCATACCATTCCATTGTGGCTCTGGCTGTAGGTCTATGGTTGTTGTCCTGCTGGATGGTGAACCTCTGCCCCAGTCGCAAGTCTTTTGCAGCCTCTACCAGGTTTTCCTCCAAGATTGCCGTATATTTAGCTTCATCCATCTTCCCATGAATTCTGACCAGCCTCCCTGTCCCTGCTGAAGAAAAGCATCCCCACAGCATGATGCTGCCACATCCATGTTTTATGGTGGGGATGGTGTGTTCAGGGTGATGGGCAGTGTTAGTTTTCTGCCACACATAGCGTTTTGCATTTAGGCGGAAATGTTTGGTAACCGGAGCACCTTCTTCCACGTGTTTGCTCCACATGGCTTGTGGCAAACTGCAAACGGGACTTCTTATGGCTTGCTTTCAAAAATAGTTTTCTTCTTGACACTCTTCCATAAAGGCCAGATTTGTGGAGTACATGACTAATGGAGAGAATCTCCCACCTGAGCTGTGGATCTCTGCAGCTCCTCCAGAGAGAGCCAAGCGTCTTGGCTGCTTCTCTAATTAGTGATCTCCTTGCCTGGGCTGTGAGTTTAAGTCCCCTTGCAGACAAGCATGTGTCACCCACCGAGTCCGCAACGCAGCTCCCGGCCTGACCTACCAGCACTGACAGGGTCACATAGCATTATATTGATTTATGATGCTATGTAACCCTTACAGTTCTGGAATGTATTAGATGACACTGACATAATGCTGTTAGTGTTATCCAGTACATTCCAGAACTGTAAGGGCTCTTTCACATGAGCGGTTGCCGTCTGAGGAATCCGCTGTGTGTAAGAGAGCCAAGCAGAGCATTAACATGATTGATAATGTTCTGTGCCTCTCTGTGATCTTTTTACTACAAAATCACAGTGAGATAAAGTTCTCACTGTGATTTTGTAGTAAAAAGATCACACAGAGGCACAGAACATTATCAATCATGTTAATACTCCGTGCCTCTTCTGTCCTGCACAGGGCTTGGCTCTTTTAGACACAGCGGATTCCTCGGACGGCATCCGCTCGTGTGAAAGAGCCCTAAGGGTTACATCATAAATCAGTATAATGCTATGTGTCCCTGTCAGTACCAGGAGTTCAGGCCAGGAGCTGCGATGCGGACTCGGTGCGTGACACACGCTCGTCTGCAAGGGGCCTAAGTGAGCAGCCATGTCTTGGTAAATTTGCAGTTGTGCCATACTCTTTACATTTTTGGATGTTGGATTGAGCAGTGCTCCGTGAGATGTTCAGAGCTTGGGATTTTTTTTATAGCCTAACCTTGCTTTACACTTCTCCACAACTTTATCCCTGACTTGTCTGGTGTGTTCCATGGTTTTCATAATGCTATTTGATCACTAATGTTCACTAACAAACCTTTGAGACCTTCACAGAACAGCTTTGTATTAAGAATACATTACACATAGGTGGACTATTTACTAATGAGGGGACTTCTGGAGGCAGTTGGTCGCACTGGATTTTATTTAGGGGTATCAAAGTACAGGGGGTAGAATAAAAATGCACGCCACACTTTTATTTATTAAACGTTTTGAAAACCGTGTATAATTTTCTTTTTACTTCACACATACTTGCTACTTTGTGTTGGTCTATCACATCAAATCCTAATAAAATACATTTACGTTTGTTGGTGTAACATGACAAAATGAGGAAAAGTTCAAGGGGTATGAATACTTTTTCATGGCACTGTATATGGTTTATTCGCCAAGATATCTTTTCTGAGCTGCTGCCTTTCTCAGGGACCCCACCAGGTTTGCAGACTCCATTAGGACAGAGGTATGTGTTGCTCATGGTCCTGCTCCCAGCGCACTAACAGTCCCCCAGCAGGAAGTCACGTAGCCCCCCTGCTGGCCCCACTTTTCCAGACCTACTAATCATCCCCATCAGCCAATCACTGAAGCCCGTGCTGTAAATAACCTCCCAGGCCAAACCAATTAACTCCTTCCTGACCCTGCTCACCTACAAACCACACTCATGTTGGGCCTGCACTATGCTGTGCTCACTTGGCCCTCTCTTTCTTGATGGGGAAGAGAGCAGTGATCGACTTGGCCAGGGGAGCTGTTCGAATACCCTGAAGAGCAGTTTTATAGCTTGGACAGTATGTGAGCGGTCATTATTTTATTGGAACACCACGTCTCCTAACTGAATCAAAAATGGCAATAGGACTGGTTACACAAAGTACTGGGTATACCAAAGGCTGGTCAGTGTTCCCTCTTGAATACCTGGTGGTAAAAATGGTGGTCCTGTGTATCTCTACACTATGCATGATGGCAGTAGGCACTCTCCAGCCCACCTGCAAACTCAGATGCGGTCATCAATGGCAAACAATAGTCTACGGTAACGAAAACAGATTCTGCATTGAGACTAACAATGGCCGCATCAGAGTTCTCTGGAGGGCTGGCTGTTGCCATCATGCACATAGAGCAGCCTGTATCGTAGCAAAGGGAGATGCCACCGAGTATTAAATGTGACCCTGCCTTGGGTTGCAGAACCCAAAATAAAGGGTGTGCCATATCTGTTGTGGGATATTTGACCAAGCATCAAGAGCAGCTCATACTTTGTCAATCTCAGCTTAATCGCATTAAGTTTTCCAGGTGTTCTTTTTTCATTTTCCGTATTGTATATAAAATACTTCATTCCCTTTAACTCCTTCTCTCTGCATCCAGCTTCCACCTTCCTGATACAGCCTCACTTTCCAACTCTGTCTTGGGTCATTTTAACTGGTAACAGCATTGGAATGCTGTTTTTGTGTGACATATTGTATATTGTTAGTGGTAAATTTTGGTCAATATGTTTTATGTTAATTTATTTAAAAAAACCTCCAACATTTACTAAAAATTGAAAAAATAGCAATTCTCAAAATTTGATTTTATCTGCTCTTTAGGGCATGTTCACATCTGCATTGGAACCTCCACTCATGGCCCCCGTCACAGATTCTGCTAAAAAGAGTGGACAAAAAAGTCCTGCATGCATAGAAAATTTGTTAACTCATTAGTAAATAAAGCAAAGATGAAATGTAAAAAATATTTTTCCCAGATTTTCCATTTTTCATAGCAAGGCTTAACAGCAAAATAAACGTCATTTTTTATTGCCCTGATTCTACAGTTTATATAAATATCCCATGTTTGCCTCTAGTGTGGCACTTGACTCAAAATGAAAGGGCACTAGGAAAATCACATGCAACCAGGTATAGTGCAACCCTAAACTGCCCAGACCCACTATCCCTACCCACTTGCATGATTACCCTAGGCAGTGACCCACAACTGGATGACAGTGACCCACAACTGGATGACAGTCCCTATACTGAAATATGTAAAGGGCAAGACAAATAGAGGCAAACACAATGAGAATAGTCGTATGGGTCAAAAGCCAGATGGTCAATACAGTACAAGTAACGCCAGAGGCAAATGAGAAACCCAAATCATGCCAAAGAGTCAGAACCAAGAGATCAAATACGATACCAAACACCAGAAGCCAAAACCGTGGTCACAAGTCCAGTCTAGAAATCAAAGCCAATGGAGTCTGCAATAAGTATGACCAGGCACCTAAAAATTAATGGCAGACCTCTTATAATAAATGTAAATTTTATTGACAATACATGATTAAAAACAGAAATAAATACAAGGAAAAACAAGTACAGGGAAAAGGCAACATCTGCTGGAGGAGATGCCACAGTGGGGTCAATTCATTAATCCAGGTAAGTAAATGAAGAAAACAAATAAAGTGCAGGTGCCAAAAAGTCAATTACATACAGTACAGACCAAAAGTTTGGACACATGGTCCCAACCCCATTTATAAGGCAAGAAATCCCACTTATTAAACCTGACAAGGGCACACCTGTGAAGTGAAAACCATTTCAGGTGACTACCTCTTGAAGCTCATCAAGAGAATGCAAAGAGTGTGCAAAGCAGTAATCAAAGCAAAAGGTGGCTACTTTGAAGAACCTAGAATATAAGACATATTTTCAGTTGTTTCACACTTTTTTGTTAAGTATATAATTCCACATGTCTTAATTCATAGTTTTGATGCCTTCAATGTGAATCTACAATTTTCATGTAATCTAATGATTACAGAGGATATCACGACTTTAACAAACGATAAAAGCACAACTAATGTCGTTGGTGGAATGTGAAAAAATGTGAAGACTATCTGAAGTGAAAGCAAAAATAGTAAAAAGTGGTTATAAACAAAAAATTATAATATAATTAAAACCAATTAAAAACACAAAAAATGTGTTGACCCGGGGAAAGCCAGAGATAATCCAATGTACAAAAATGCTGAAAAACCAGTAGACTCATTAAGTCCATTCGGACGCAGTGTGTTTAGTTTCCAAATCCCACCTCGGATATTTTTCAAGACACAGTCTATACCACGAACCTTCAAAACTTTGGAATCACAGGCATGATGGGTTTTAAAATGTCTAGCAACAGGTTTCAGATTGGTCAAATCTCTTTCCTCAACAGCGGATAATATATCCTGAACGTGTTCACGTACTCCAACCTTCAATTCTCTGGTAATCAGGCCCACATAAATCTTTGGACAGGAGCACATGGCATAGTACACAACTGCCGTACTGGAATATGTCAAACGATGTGTTATTTGAAACGTTTTCTTGCCAGTCGAGTCGTGAAAACACAAATGGCCCTTTCCATATTGGGACACACAATACATTTCCCACAAGGTATGAAACCCCACTTAGGTTTGCCAACTATAATATAGGGGTAATTTACTTCCTATAGTAACTCTGAACCAAATGATCTCTCAGATTTTTTGATCTCTTAGCTACCACAGATGGACCAGAGGCCACATATTTAGCAAGGATCGGATCCGTCAAAAGGACCAGCCAAACATTCCTTCATCTCAGACCACCTGGAATGATAATAAAGTGAGATTCATCACAGACTATCATTTGACCTTTGTTTATCAGAGAAAAGAAGATCATGACGAGAACACGATCTTCTATATGCTTTCTTACTCGAATGTTGACTGTATCCACGACTTGTAAAACGCAGTTTCAAATCGTCCGCCTGTTGTTTGAACATCTGATCAATGTTATATTTGTCGGCTTTGTATGTCAACTTTATAACTATGACCAGGAGGGGGAGCCAGCTTCCACAATGGAAGTGCTCATCTCCCTGTCCCCTGCCACCGCCCTCCATTGGTGACCAGGGACCTGATTGCCGCGGCCTGGCAAACATCCATCCAGGGCCCGGTCCTGGGCCGCGGACCGGACCGGTGTTTGGGGACCGCTGCTCTAGGTGTACTGGAAACCTCTCAGTATTTCCCAGAGGTTCATTTGCATATATTAAAACATCATGGGACCAACAGGTGTCACCTACGGGAACTGCCCTGTGATGTGACCCGGGTGCGACTGCCAAGGGTCAATCTATTTCACGCACTCAATCTCTCGCGTCCCTACACACAGGCCTCAGATTGAGCCTAGATCACACCCTGACATGCTGCCATCATCTATGACATTTAAGTCAATACACAGATTAATTAAGGGCTCATTAACCCCACAGTGCCCCACTCGCAAGTAGGCTCACAGTAGCACAGGCCACACTTATAGCAAATACACGGAAACCGCACTCATACACTTAAAAAATGGAGGTTACTGGGCTCTTTCAGGGCACAAAACCAAACCATTAAAGGGGTTCTCCGGGAATTAAGAAAATGAAATACCTAAATATTACTTTATTATAAATATATTCCCAAATACCTTTCATTAGAAATAATGGCTTGTTTTGTCTGGGGAGCAATCATCAGGGGAAATAAAATGGCCGCCGTCCTGTTAGTCCACATATAACCTGTCCTGGTCACACAGGAGGACAAGTTGCTTCACATCACTGAGGTAAAGAGCCGCCTCATCCTTTTCTCTGCTCCACTTGACAGGGATTATGATCTTGAATACAGTTTAATATGATCTTCAGCTGAATCTCCTAAGGGATGGAGTTCATTAGAAAACATGAAGTACAGAGAGAAGGTGGGGATGAGGCTGTGTCCTGCTATGTGATTAGGACAGGTTTTGTGTGTACTAATAGGACGGCGGCCATTTTATTTCCCCTGATGATTGCTCCCCATATAAAACGAACCATTATCAATAATAAAAGGTATTTGGGAATATATTTATAATAAAATAATATTTATATGTTTACATTTTCTTAATTCCTGAAGAACCCATTTAAAGATGTGCTTTAATGTACTAAAAATGTACAGTACTTAGTTACAAGAAATAAGAGACATACATAAAAGTGCACAAAACAGTATAAAAATAAAAGGATTGAAAAGCAGAAAGGTTCTTACTCAACAAATTCTGTGGTCAGAGTCCATTCTGTTTTTTTCCGGGGACAGGAGAAAAGTGGAACACAACCTAATGTCGATCGGATCCCCAAATTGTGTCAAATAAATGTTCCCAATAGATCATTTTTTTTATCCCCATTGGGCAGAGGGTGGAGCTGAGAGGAGTCTCCCCCCTATTCTGTCCCAGCTTTCTGGGATGGCCCTCATTACTTGTGCATGCTCCACCTCCACATCACACAGAATGCAATGATCACAATTATTAATACATGATTTGTTATACGTGATGAGTTATGGCTTATGAGATATTTTCATCATCCTCTAGCACTGTATTTGAAAAGCTTCTGGACCCAACTGGGTGAGGTTCCATGCTGTCTGAGTGTCTGCATTTCCAGGAACCATCATCATTACCACTTGCAAAAGGACAGTTTTTTAACATTTAGGTGATAAACTGATTTCCTCCAAATGCGTATTCCAATTGTAGTCCCGGAACGTCACGTACAATCACAGAATGGTAAATACACAGGATCACACGACAGGTATAAAAACATACACAGACAATAAAAGTTATGAGAAATTTTGTCCATTTCTCACAATTGGTCTGCCAGTTTCCATGCAACAGAAGCCCTTTAAATTGGTAGGTAGATTCTACGGGTTATGGAAATATTGCAGGGGTCAGAAGGTTTAAGAGATTAAATGCGGGCAGAGTTGCAACAGGAGCTTGGCTATTCGTCACAGCCAGCACCAGCAGTATTTGTGCGAGCACAGCTCCTGTGCCTACCTGATCACCCCATCATACATAGAAAGAGCTTAATAAGCTCTTTCTATGTATGAATAAGCCCTCACGCAGCTCAGTCCACAAAAAAATGAAAAAGTTATCACTCTTACAAACCATGACAAAAAATTCCATGTTAGAAAATGCAGATGCTGCTCCTCCCCATCTGAGCCCTGGCGTATACCCAAATAACAGTTTACGACCACATGTGTGGTGTTTCTGCAAACTGCAGAATCGGGGTAATAAATATTGAGTTTTGTTTTGTTGTTAACCCTTGATGTGTTACAGGGAAAAAATGATTAAAATGGAAAATCTGCAAAAAAAGTGAAATTTTGAAATTTCACATCTATTTTGCTTTAATTCCTGTGGAATACTTAAAGGGTTAACAACATTTCTAAAACCAGTTTTGAAGAGTTTGAGGGGTGTAGTTTTTAAAATGGGGTCATTTATGGGTGGTTTCTATTATGTAAGCTCACAAAGTGACTTCAGAACTGAACTGGTCCTTAAAAAAGTTGATTTTGCAAATTTGCAAAAATTGCGTCTAAAATTCTAAACCTTCTACTGTCCTAAAAAAATAAAATGACACTACCAAAATGATGCCAACATAAAGTAGACATATGGGGAATGTAAATTAAAAGGATTTTATGGGGCATCACTATATGTCTTAAAAGCAGAGAGATTGAAATCTAGAAAACAGTGAATTTTTTCAAATTTTCATTAACTTTTGGATTTTTTTATAAATAAAATTAAAACTTATCGACTCAAATTTACCATTAACTTGAAGCGCAATGTGTCCCGAGAAAACAATCGCTTGGATAAGTAAAAGCGTTCCAAAGTTCTTACCACATGAAGTGACACATGTCAGATTTGCAAAATTAGGCCTGGTCAGGAAGGGGGGAAATGGCCCAGATCTGAAGTGGTTAATATTGGCATACAATAAAAATTCATAATTCTCATACATGATTATTTTACCCCCTTCCCTCCCTCAACCTTTTGCCGCATTAGGAAAGAAAAAGTAAAAAACAACAATTACAACTCAAGGCTGAACTCGTGCCCCAGTAAACCAACCATTCACCTCCCACAGTCACTGCGAACCTAATCCAGGTATGGCCTGAGTAACTGCATTACACCCAATATTTAAACAAGTTCCACTACCCCTCCCGGCCCACTACAGTCAACAGTAACAATCGGCCAAACAACCAGAGCATGAATTCAGCCTAATTGTTATTACCCAAATCAGAATCAGGTGCCAGCATCTTTTTATATACCATATATTCTTCATTTGACTGTTCCAGTGCTGCATCGATGGAGGGAGGGTCGATTTCCAGTTCAGCATACAGTGGGGAAAAAAAGTATTTAGGCAGCCACCAATTGTGCAAGTTCACCCACTTAAAAAGATTAGAGAGGCCTGTAATTGACATCATAGGTAAACCTCAACTGTGAGAGACAAAATGAGAAAACAAATCCAGAAAATCACATTGTCTGATTTTTAAAGAATTCATTTTCAAATTATGGTGGAAAATAAGTATTTGGTCACCTACAAACAAGCAAGATTTCTGGCTCTCACAGACATGTAACTTCTTCTTTAAGAGGCTCCTCTGTCCTCCACTCATTACCAGTAGTAATGGCACCTGTTTGAACTTATCAGTATAAAACACACCTGTCCACAACCTCAAACAGTCACACTCCAAACTCCACTATGGTGAAGACCAAAGAGCTGTCGAAGGACACCAGAAACAAAATTGTAGACCTGCACCAGACTGGGAAGACTGAATCTGCAATAGGCAAGCAGCTTGGTGTGAATAAATCAACTGTGGGAGCAATAATTAGAAAATGGAAGACATACAAGACCACAGATAATTTCCCTCGATCAGGGGCTCCACGCAAGATCTCACCCCGTGGGGTCAAAATGATCACAAGAACTGTGAGCAAAAATGCCAGAACCACACGGGGGGGCCTAGTGAATGACCCGCAGAAAGCTGGGACCAACGTAACAAAGGCTACCGTCAGTAACACACTACGCCGCCAGGGACTCAGATCCTGCAGTGCCAGACGTGTCCCCCTGCTTAAGCCAGTATATATCCGGGCCCGTCTGAAGTTTGCTAGAGAGAATTTGGATGTTCCAGAAGAGTATTGGGAGAATGTCATATGGTCAGATGAAACCAAAGTAGAATTGTTTGGTAGAAACACAACTCGTCGTGTTTCAAGGAGAGTGAATGCTGAGTTGCATCATAAGAACACCATACCTACTGTGAAGCATGGGGGTGGCAACATCATGCTTTGGGGCTGTTTCTCTGCAAAGGGACCAGGACGACTGATTCGTGTACATGAAAGAATGAATGGGGCCATGTAAAGTGAGATTTTGAGTGCAAACCTCCTTTCATCAGCAAGGGCAATGAAGATGAAACGTGGCTGGGTCTTTTAGCATGACAATGATCCCAAGCACACCACCAGGGCAAGGAAGGAGTGGCTTTGTAAGAAGCATTTCAAGGTCCTGGAGTGGCCTAGCCAGTCTCCAGATCTCAACCCCATGGAAAACCTTTGGAGGAGTTGAAAGTCTGTGTTGCCCAGCGACAGCCCCAAAACATCACTGCTCTAGAGGAGATCTGCATGGAGCAATGGGCCAACATACAAGCAACAGTGTGTGCCAACCTTGTGAAGACTTACGGAAAACGTTTGACCTCTGTCATTGCTAAAAAGGATATATAACAAAGTATTGAGACGAACTTTTGTTATTGCCCAAATACTTATTTTCCACCATAATTTGCAAATAAATTCTTTAAAAATCTTCTGGATTTGTTTTCTCATTTTGTCTCTCATAGTTGAGGTCTACCTATGATGTCAATTACAGGCCTCTCTCATCTTTTTAAGTGGGAGAACTTGCACAATTGGTGGCTGACTAAATACTTTTTTTCCCCACTGTAATTACTCTCCTTTCCACTATTAATCTGTTGAGAGCCTTTATTCTGTTATCTTTTGCTCCTTTTAAGCCCTCTCTACCACCGGGATTTCTAGGAATTATCACTTCCAATTTTCCAATTATGTCCTCCGAATATCGATGCAGCTTAGGATATCTCCACATCATATGAACCAATTCAGCATCAACTAAATTGCATCTCGGACATTTAATTTTTGACAGAGGTAAACCCACAGTGCTCCAGACTAAAAAAATTACCTAGGAGCCATTGGCTCCTAAACTGAAAAATTCAGGAGCCAAATAAAATTTTTAGTCGCCAAATTTAAATATATATATAATTCTGATATAAAAAACTGCCTCATCACACATCAGTGTTTTAGTCAGTGATTTCCATCAGTGATTGGAGCTTCCACAGACATAAGGTATAAGGGAAAGATCTACACTTGTTCTGTGTTTATTGCCGCACCTGGTTTTGTCTCAAGATCACTGATGGAAATCACTGACTGAACACTGACGTGTGAATGAGGCTTTACTGTGTGCAGTGTCCCACATCTCTCGCGGCCCAGGACCGGGCCCTGAATCGTGGAATTGTGGAAGCGCTCATCTCCATAGTCATCTGTATCGCCGTCCTCAGGACGGCGATACAGATGCCTGTGCTGCGGTGGGGCAGGGAGAGGCGTCTCCCCTGCTCGTTTCTCTGATAGGCTGCAGGCCTAGTGCCTGTAGCCTATCAGAGGCCAGCTCAGGCAGTGCAATGACGTCATCGCGCCGCCTGAGCCGTGCAGAGCGGGACACAGGCCGGAGGAGGCCTGCATCGCAGTGCTGCCAGGCTGATGGAGGTAAGTATAAGTGTTGGGTTTTTTTATTGTACAAAACTGAAGGAGAGGAGCACTATGGGCACTATGCTACTATAACTACTGTGTGGGGGCACTATGCTACTATAACTACTGTGTGGGGGCACTATGCTACTATAACTACTGTGTGGGGGCACTATGCTACTATAACTACTGTGTGGGGGGCACTATGCTACTATAACTACTGTGTGGGGGCACTATGCTACTATAACTACTGTGTGGGGGGCACTATGCTACTATAACTACTGTGTGGGGGGCACTATGCTACTATAACTACTGTGGGGGCACTATGCTACTATAACTACTGTGTGGGGGGCACTATGCTACTATAACTACTGTGTGGGGGGCACTATGCTACTATAACTACTGTGTGGGGGCACTATGCTACTATAACTACTGTGTGGGGGGCACTATGCTACTATAACTACTGTGTGGGGGCACTATGCTACTATAAACTACTGTGTGGGGGGCACTATGCTACTATAACTACTGTGTGGGGGCACTATGCTACTATAACTACTGTGTGGGGGCACTATGCTACTATAACTACTGTGTGGGGGCACTATGCTACTATAACTACTGTGTGGGGGCACTATGCTACTATAACTACTGTGTGGGGGCACTATGCTACTATAACTTACTGTGTGGGGGCACTATGCTACTATAACTACTGTGTGGGGGCACTATGCTACTATAACTACTGTGTGGGGCACTATGCTACTATACTGTGTGCACTTGCTATAACTACTGTGTGGGGGGCACTATGCTACTATAACTACTGTGTGGGGGGCACTATACTGGTATAACTACTGTGTGGGGGGCACTATACTGGTATAACTACTGTGTGGGGGGCACTATACTGGTATAACTACTGTGTGGGGGGCACTATACTGGTATAACTACTGTGTGGGGGGCACTATACTGGTATAACTACTGTGTGTGGGGCACTATACTGGTATAACTACTTTGTGGGGGGCACTATACTGGTATAACTACTGTGTGGGGGCACTATACTGGTATACCTACTGTGTGGGGGCACTATACTGGTATAACTACTGTGTGGGGGCACTAATGGGATAACTACTGTGTGGGGGCACTAATGGGGAATAACTACTGTGTGGGGGCACTATGCTCCGCCCCCCAACAACCGCAGCGCCCCCCCCCCCCAATCCAAATCCCCCCGGGCCCTGGGGAAATTGTCTAGCGAGAAACCGGGCCTTGGTGCAAAAAAGGTTGGGGGCCACTGTATTAGATGACACAGACATACTGCTGTCAGTGTTATCTAATACATTCCAGACCTCTAAGGGTTACATAGCATCATAAATCGATATAATGCTATGCCACCCCAGCAGTGTTGGAAGGTCAGGACGGGTGTGCTCCCTGACATGCGCTGCGATGCATGGACCTTGCTCGTGTGAAAGGGGCTTAAAAGGGAATACATATAATGAAGGGAAGGTAACCCATCGTTTGTTTCCTTATGTGTCCTCCTGCACTGTGTCAACCAGTAGTCTGTGTATACAGTACCTCCTGCCCCTCTTGTCTTTGTCCTTGGTTCAGCCCTTCTGTGTTCCCTGTGGTGCTTTATGTCCCCTGCTTCCCAGCCACCTCTTGCTTGATCTTTGGTGACGGCCTGTCTCTCATGATCCTGGCTCCGCGTTGTCTGCACTCACTGAAGGTAGAAATCTTCAGAGCAGCGTGCTCTCCACAAGAAGGAGGCAAGGAAGTGTGCTGGGAAGGGGGAACAGCACAGGGCTTCCTGATCAGAGGCCCCACTACATTTTATCTGGATTTTTAGCATTTTTGAGGAGTATGAAAAAAGACAGTGAGCGGTTGTTGTTTTTCTGTGGCCAGAACATATTTTTCTGTCGATTTAGCCATACAAGGGTTTGTTTTTTTGTGGGGTGAACTGTACTTTTTAGTGATATTTTTGGGGACATAACGTATTAACTTTTAGTATCCTTTTTGGGATAATGGGTAAAAAAAAGCAGTTCCACCACTTTTTGCTTTTTAAATTTACAACGTTTACTATATAATATTACTAACATGTTTCTGTTATTCTACTTACAGTAATACCAAATATGTGTTGTTTTATGTGTTTTTTTTTCCTACTTTTACATAATAATAGCATGTGTTGTTACATTGGCGCATTCAAAGAGCCAGGAATCATCCCTTTTAAATCAGATCTCACAGTATGAGGGCTTGTTTTCTGGGGGTGGAAAATGTAGATTTATTTGGGACAATTGGGGGGGGTGCGGGAGCTCATGGGACTTCTTGATTAAAATGTATTATTTTTTGGGAGGCTGGGGTAAATAGGAAAAAACAATTCTGTATTTTTGGCGTTTTTGTTGACAGGGTGGTTTATATAAAGTTACATTTATTATATGGGTCCTGGCAAACAGTGTGCTGTGTGAAGGTTTTTGCAACTTTAACACAAAACATTTTTATGAAATATACATATATATTTTTTAAAATTAACATTATTAATCTACAACTACTATATTTTTTAAGTCCCTCTAACATTACTTGTATAATGCAGTGATATTCTCACATTTCCCAAAAGACGGCTTGCTGGGCTTTGTAGTGGGGGGTCATGACGGATCCGTCTTGGTGCGGATGTATAACCAATCAGCATACGTCTTACCAGTAACCAATCAGCAGGCCTGTTATGACTACTCTCATGCGAGGTGTACATGAGAGAAGCGCTGGGATTGGCTGGCAGCTCCCTGAGGGATTGTCAATGTATTCATACTGGTCTGGAGAGTGCCGGCTACCGCAGTAATCCCAGCTCTGTTTTTGTTCCTCACAAGCCTGCCCTCCACGCTTCTTGTTCCTCGCTGGCTGGCGACCTGGACGTCGGGGGATTGGCTCTAACGTGGTGCGTCTGCTGAAGGAAGTTTTTTTTTCTTCTTAAAGCTGCAGCGCGGCGGAGGGCAAGTCGCAAATGGCGACAAGACTGAAAAGTCTTATCGCCATTTACAAATGCCTGGTCCTGGAGCCATTTTGGTCGCCATCTGGACCACTGACTCATTTAAAAAGTTAGGAGTACAATAGACTCCATGTAACATAAACAATTGAGAAATCCTAAAATAAACATTATTCGACATTTTAGTTATCACATTCAGGATATCAGACCAATATTTGACCCACAAATCCGTTATCATTTTATCGGATTTCATGCATTCCCTATCTTTATCAGCCCTCTAGTGGTTGCATCTCAAGATCTTATATATCCCAGAAAGCAGATGATTCTTTACAGAGTTGTCTGGGTTTATAACCTCAAAGATCTGGTGATCATCTTTTCTAAACCACTGCCGCTTTAAAGGGAACCTGTCACCTCCTTTAGGCAAATTAAACTGTAAACATTACCTTAATGTATAGACCAGTGTGATTCTAATGAAGGTCCTGATACTGAGAACTGCCTGCTGAAATTGTAGTAAATTGCACTTTTATTCCTCCTGCGCGCGCTTTTCCGAGTGATCTTGAAGTCAAGGGGGCAGCAGCCTCCTTGCTTCGAGTCAAGAAAGCCACTCCCCACTTCCCTGTGATAGACAGTTTGCCTGGGTGCCGGGGATCGCACAAATCTCGCGCATGCGCGTTGCGCGATTTCTTACTGCGCGATCCCGGCCCCGGCTCTTCAGTTTGCCGGCGCTTCTGTGACCCCTTGCGTGCGGGGACGGCGGGCGCGCTCTCGCAAGCGCGCTCGCTTTGTTATGCGGCGCATGCGCAGAGACAGGAGAAACGCCGGCAAACTGAAGAGCCGGGGCCGGGATCGCGCAGTAAGAAATCGCGCAACGCGCATGCGCGAGATTTGTGCGATCCCCGGCACCCAGGCAAACTGTCTATCACAGGGAAGTGGGGAGTGGCTTTCTTGACTCGAAGCAAGGAGGCCGCTGCCCCCTTGACTTCAAGATCACTCGGAAAAGCGCGCGCAGGAGGAATAAAAGTGCAATTTACTACAATTTCAGCAGGCAGTTCTCAGTATCAGGACCTTCATTAGAATCACACTGGTCTATACATTAAGGTAATGTTTACAGTTTAATTTGCCTAAAGGAGGTGACAGGTTCCCTTTAAATTATCACTAACGGCATAGTACCATTGCGTATAATTAAAAAAAAATCTGAACTATTCAAATGAAATTCTTCTCTTAGTACCTAGAAGGTTCTAGGTTTGCCACCCACTAACAATTGAATTAGAAATCATATCACTTTATCATTCTATGATCTTTATTAACTAATGATGGAATTACCTTCACTAATCTCCTAGCCAGTATTTGTCATAATCCACGTTCTTTCATGACACAGGTCTATAGGAACTCATTTCAGAGGGATGTTTCCCTTCCTTCAACAACAAGGTTATTATTGCCTCTCTCATAGTGATTGACATACCTCCTTTCTCTAATGAAGTCTATAAAGTTCTGTAGCTTTATAGCCCAGTGTCACATTCTTGGGGTCCGAGGCAGACCTCCGGGACGTGTTGCAGACAGGACAGAGACAGATACAGACCAGGGACCAACAGAACACTTTATTACACATGTAATAAATGAAAATGACCATAACAGGAAAATCAGGTTAGGCAACAGTGGTACCACTACCATTGAATCAAGTGCACCAGTAGGCCAGACGTTCTTCACAGAGCCCTTGGTTATGGGGATAAACTTGGCCAAGGGCTCACTGGTTGCATCTCCAGGATAGTCCTGGTACACTAGGCCCCTACCTGCAAAGAACCATGCTGGTGCAAGGCACAAGTGGAAACAGACATCAACAGGACTGAAACCCAAACAAACTCACGACATGGATCAGACAACAAACGGAAACCAGCACATAAGCAGATGCCTGGACCCTGTGCGGAACTGAAGTATGGCACACACACACAGGCAGAGCTGAACCTCCTGCAAACTAGATATCCTCACTTCAGAGAACCCAGGCACTCTCTCACGAGGACAGGAACAGAAGCAGTTTAGCACTTCCAAGCTATAAATGGAACAGACAGGATCAGAAGCATTTAAATTGCCAGGCTATACATGAAACAGACAGGATCAGAAGCAGTTACACTGCCAAGCAAAACATTGAACAGACAGGATACATCAACAACATCATCAATGACACAGAACAGGTACAGAAGATCAGACAAGGCATATACAAGGATACAACAATGCTTTACCAGGTGACACCACACAGAAGAGCAGATGGTAAACCCCCCTGGGTCAGCAGCAAGGGGCTACACCCAGCAAGGCTGAAGACAGAACTGACAACAAGCCGCACAGCTCACAGATAGAAATAGCTACATAAGGAGGGCACCTGATAAACCACAACCTGGCCCAGACCAGGGAAAGTAACCCCATCAGAACCAGGAGTACCAGAAGCATAACACAAACTATACAAGTGTCAGTTCACACCAGTCACAGAATGTTGCATCCAGCACACCCCAAATGACAGCCAGCATACACAGGATAACTGTAGCCAGTACAAGGTTAAAGGCAGCCTGCCTACACAAGTGACAGAACCACACAGTGATACAAACACAAAAGCATCCATACTCAGACCCTGTTCACACACAAGGCCACAGCCAGCATGCATCACAGAACCAACATACATGGAAAAGCCCATAGCCAGTACACAAAGCGCATGCAGCCAGCCAGCATGGCACTGGCGACAGGAGCCACAGAGAAATGAATGTGTGGAGACATAGGCAACAGTTCACACAAGACACTGCAGCCAGCAGACACCTGTATGCAAGAGAGCATGCAGCCAGCCTACACGGCCACAACTGTCACACTGAACCGCACCGTGACACCCAGAAGTGTGGCCAGTGGTATAGCTATAGGGGTCGCAGTTGTGACAGGGCCCCTAAGCCCCTTGCCACTTGCAGGGCTGTACCGCCAATTAGGCAAGGTGCGGCGCGGCCCTGCGCACAGTTGGGGGCGGCGGGGCAGAGGGAAATGAGCGCTTCCATTGTCATCTGTATCGCCATCCTCAGGACGGTGATACAGATGCCTGTACTGCGGAGCAGGGGAGGGAGAGGCGTCTCCCCTGCCCATTCCTCTGATAGGCTGCAGGCACTAGGCCTGCAGCCTATCGGAAGCTGGCTCAGGCGGCGCGATGACGTCATCGCGCCGCCTGAGCCATACAGTGCGGGACACAGGCCGGAAGAGGCCTGCATCGCAACGCTGCCAGCTCCATGGAGGTAAGTATAAGTGTTTATTTTTTTTATTGGTGCAATCACGGACCGGAGCTTTATTAGGGGCACTTGTTACTGGCACATGGGGCACTGTGGGGCATTTCTTATTGGCACATGGGGCATTTGTTACTGGCACATGGGGGCACTGGGGGCATTTCTTACTGGCACTTGGGGGCACTGGGGCATTTCTAACTGGCACAAGGGGGTACTGGGGGCATTTCTTACTGGCACATGGGGGCAATTGAGGCATTTCTTACTGGTACATAATTTGGGGGGCATCTATGGGGGTGGGACACTTTTTACTGGCACATGATTTTGGGGGGGGGGAATCAATGGGGGGAACTTCTGGCACATTATTGGGGTGAAATTTCGGGGGCACTTCGTACTGGCAAATTATTGGGGGGCACTATGGAGGCACTTCTTCCTGGCACATTATTGGGGGGCACTATGGGGACACTTCTTACTGGCTCATTATTGGGGCACTGCTTACTGGCATATTGGAAGCATTGTTACTTCTGGGGCACAGTGGGGACATTAGTACTGTTGGGGCACTATTACTAACAAGTTCACTCTGGCAGAGAATTATTAGTTGGGACTTTGGGGAGCATTATTACTGTGGGGGGCACCCTGGCACAGTATCAGCAAAGCGCAGTTATTTCTGGGGGACGCTATGTTTACACTATTACTGTCAGGGACACTATTTGCTGGGCGCAGTTATTTTAGGACACTGTGTGCCAATAATTATTGAAGGGCACTATCTGTGTGGTACTAGTGGCACAGTACTGGGGGTGGTAGGATGATTTGTCCAGAAGATGGGAGGATGATGGAAAAGTAATAAACTAAGATTTTTTTGTGTCAAACTGCAGAGATGAGAAATGGCGTCTGGTCTGAAAGGAGAAGATGAGGAAAGAGAAGATCTACATCAAAGGAGACTGGATCACTGGATGTAAGAGGTATGGGGCGCTGTATTAGGCTACATTCACACGAACGTTGTGTTTTGCAGTCTGCAAATTGCGGATCCACAAAAAAAAAAAAAAAAACGGATGATGTTCCCTATGGCATTTGATTTTTTTGGGTAGATCCACTGTAACAATGCCGATCCTTGTCCGCAAAACGGACAAAAATAGGAATGGACATACAGGTGCGGACAGCACACAGTCTTCATTGAAGTGAATGGGTCCGCATCTGAGCCGCAAAATATGCAGATCGGAGGCTGCAAAAACAACTGTCGTGTGAATGTAGCCTTACCCTGTATGTTCTGTAGTGATATACGTAATGTTAGGAGGGAAAGGGTTAGGGTGAGAATTTGGCATGGGGGGGTTCAATTTTTGACATGGCCGGCAGAAAAGCTAGGTGCACCAGTGCTGGGGGGGGCAAGCTGAACTCTTGCACCAGGGCTCATGAGCCTTTAGCTACACCCCTGAGTGCGGCCGCTGCCGAATAAAGCTCTTACAACTTTAGTGGTTTGTCCAACTGTTCAACCTGTTCTTTAGATAAATGTGGGAGAGAAACTTTATCCAATTCAGCTTTCATATCCTCAATATCACTAACCAGTTCAGAAGTATACGATGACTTATAGTAAACCCTAAACGCTTCTCTAATGTCACCTATATCCGTCAGTATCCCACCTCCACGTCCTTTTATTACTCCTATTTGATTCTTCTACCTTTGGGCCCTCAATATATCCGCCATTTCTTTCATTGAATAATTCCCACCTAGAATAAATTTATGGCTACTCACTTGACTTTTCCTTAACGCCCTCTTATAAGAATCCCTAAGCTGATCTTGCTTCCTAATCCATGTCACCTTATTTTCTTAATTGAGTAATTAGATTGTGCCTTTCAATGACTGTATTGCACTATTCTCTCTTATTTTAACCAACTAAATATGTTTCTTTATCATTCCCCTATTTAATAGCAACAATTATTGGTGAATGGTCTGACAACCGTCTAGGGCCAATCCTAATCTTTGTTACTAAATTGAACCCTAATTCATTACTCAAAACCAGATGAATACGTGACATAGACCCACGTGGTATTGAATGACATGTAAACTCTCTTTTATCTGGAAACATTTCTCTCCACACATCCAACCAACGTACTTCCTTAATAAACTTCCTAAACAGCATCTCATGTGTATCTATTGATTTCCCTTTCAAGGATAACCTATCCTTATCCATATCTATGATCTTATTAAAATTTACCATTAATAATATTGGGTTCTCAGGGTATTTATTAAATTGCTATCTAATTGTAACTAACATTTCTAATAAAGTTCCTGGTGGTAAACATCATTATAGGTGAGCTATTATATCCTAAGGGAGGTACTTTTCCTCTTGCTTTCTTCAGGATACAGTCCCTAGCCCATGATGTCAATAATTTCACCAACATCGCCCTAGGAGACGCCCCTGCTATTGTTTGTTTAACTGGCACCCTATGAGCTCTGTCAACCATAAACAACTTAGATATTGAGTCCTCCCTGAATTCTTTTTTAAACTAGTCTGAAATAAACATAGTAGGGTTTTCTCCCCCCACTCCTTCTGGCAATCCAACTATTCTTATATTCTTTCGCCTTGATCTATTCTCCAAGTCAGTCAGTTTATCCCAAGTGATTTTATTTACTTTCTCCTGTTCCTTCTTGTCCTTCCGCCAGTTGTTAACAGCATCCTCTGTGAGCTTATTCTAGACTCTGCCTCATCCAACCTTCCTCTCACTTTATGCATATCTTCACGCAGCCAAGAAAGTTCTGATGTAATGCTTCCCAGCCTTTTTAAAACATTCCCCACTGCCTCAAAGCATTGTGCAGTTTGATTAGGAATCTCTTTCAAAGAGGGTTCGCTTCTCTTATTCCCCCAGTCTCCACCTGACCATTTTGCACGCTTCCCTCACTCATATCGTCCATGGCCATCTGATTGTGATACTCACTATTTTCTTCTTCCTCCCATTCTTGTCTTACTCCCTATTTTTCCTTCCCGTCAGATGCCATACCCTGCGGGGACCCAAACATTTATCAATTTTCTATTTTTTGTCCATTTTGTTAAATTTATATTTCTCCCCTTTTTTAATTGCAAGAAAAACTGGGGGTCAGTCAGCACATCCAGGTATGCAGGTGCACGTCACATAGGTGTGGCTGCAAAATAGAATGATAAAACATAAGAAATGCAACAGCACTCTGCGAACACAGACAATAAATTGAGTACATATAATACCGCCATACTCACCATCTACACGATACTAACGCTACATTGTAAATGTGAGATTCTTGGCAGATAATTTTGTACAAAAATTATCTGTGCCTGTCTGCCATACATCAAGGCGATCTCTTTAAGACAGGAACCTAACACTAAACGCCATAGTCACTAGGTGCCATAGCAGCCTCCATTAACTATAGAGGATGCAGGCTCCACATGCCTGCTAAGCCGACATTATATTATACCTCTTATATGTACTCAATTTATTGTACCTGGATGTGCTGACTGACCCCCAGTTTTTCTTGCAGTTTAGGTGGAGGCGTGGCTGACTCCACCATTTCGGTCGTGCACTCCTAACAACCTGTTTGCCTTACTGGCTGATTTTAATTAGTGCTAGTATAAAGCTGTGTCCTGCTCTCCCTATATGCATTGGAGACCAACTGGTACCAGGAGAGGTGGAACAGAGTGGGCTCAGCATTATATGGAACCTGCATTCCCTGAGCGTTATGGAGGTCAGTATGGCACCAAGAAGGTATCATATTGTGTGGGCTCGGCATGCATGTGGAGCCAGCATTCCCTGAATCAGTGGAGGCCATTTTGGCACCATAAGAGGTACAATATAATGTCGGCTTAGCATGCATGTGGAGCCTGCATCCTCTATAGTTAATGGAGGCTGCTATGGCACCTAGCTATGGCGTTTAGTGTTAGGTTCCTGTCTTAAAGAGATCGCCTTGATGTATGGCAGACAGGCACAGATAATTTTTGTACAAAATTATCTGCCAAGAATCTCACATTTACAATGTAGCGCTAGTATCGTGTAGATGGTGAGTATGGCGGTATTATATGTACTCAAGTTATTGTCTGTGTTCGCAGAGTGCTGTTGCATTTCTTATGTTTTATCATCCCCTTTTTTAATTAGGGTGGCAACATCAGAAAGTCTCAATCTTATCAACTGCTTGTTCGCTTTTTTTACTTTCCATAATGGAGACAAAAATGGAGGGAAAAAAAAAAGAAAAAAAAAACTGATCAAGGAGAAGGAGTTAACAAAAGTGAAGACAACTCCCACTTTATTTCTGTCAATTCTCAATTATGTAGTCAATTAGTAGTAGTAATCAAGTCAATTATGTAGAGTGGGCAGATAGATTAATCCCAAATCATCTCCAAATTCAATGCTCATACCGCCTAATGCATTTTCATTTTACTGATTCGGCTTATATAGCCTCTACCGCTCCCTCGATTCTTCAGTGGGCTCTTTTGTCGGACGTGCCGCCGTGACTCTAGCTACACACTTTTCGATCAGGTTAGCGTCAGTTTCACCTTCCGGCTTCTCTGTAGAGAGTCTCTTCAGTGGCCATCTATCCTCCACCGGCTCCACACTCCTCAGGACCTCTATCTTTCTACCTGGTTTGCCCGGGTCTCCCATTCACTCCACTCCGCTCACCACCAATCTTTCCTGCAGTAGCTGCCTGTCTTGCAGTGGGAAAGACAATAAAAAGGCGTGACACTTGTCCAGCTGGTCCCGGATGCGCTGCTATGACACGGCGCTTTCATGCTCCTCCCTGCTTCAAACATATCGGATTATATCTATCTATCTATCTATCTATTTATCTATCTATATACACTGATGAATAAAAGGGTAACAATGTTTTGAACTTTTGACTTTCAGGCTCCATATCTCACCATCCACTACAGCTTTGACCATGAGACTACCATCATTTTATAGACAATCATCTTGGCTTGTCATATAACTGCATTGTTACTGTTTTGCTCCTAAAATTCTAAATTTTGATTTTTATTATTTTGCAAGTCCAACTTGGGATTTCAACACTGCCCCTTTTGGGCTATACTCTTTATCAGATTCAAGCATGTCTCGACCCAAATCTGTTCCCAGGTCTCTTCTACATGTTCCCACATCACAATGAAGCACCTCTACTTCATTGTCACTGAACCATTTCTTTGCCAATCTTGACGTATGCTTCGGGTCGTTGTCCTATGTCGTCCTTTTTATACCCATAGCACTCAAGTGTACGAAGTAACTCATCTTGTAGGGTACTCACATATAGCTCGGCATTGAGACCACCATCAATCCTGGTCAAGTATCTAACGTCTTTGGCTGTGAAACAACCCATATCATCAGGCTTCCTCCTTCAATTTCTTTATCCGTTAGCCTCTTTTTCCCTTGTTTCTTCCAGACCTATTTACACCCATCGGACCCCAGTCTATTAACTTTCATCTCATTGCTCCAAATCAACCACTTCCAATCTTCAACTGTTCACTGTTCATTTTTTTGCAAACTGGAGCCGACGCTTCTTATGACGATATTGTCAGTCAAGGCTTTTTCACCTTTTTTCAAGCCACCATTCCAGACCTGTGTACCGACCTGTGTAGCAACACATTGCTTACATGGATGTCTGTGATCTCACTATTATGAAGCATATGAGCCACCTCCAGAACTGATAGCCTTATGATGAGCTGACCTGTTGACTCCAATATTTTGCCTGGACGTCCACCTCTTGGCTTTGAAATTGATGGATGGACTTCATTTCGTATTCTTCCAACTGTCCTTGCACTCACATGATGCAGTTTGGCAATTTTCTTAGTTGAGATACCGCTGTCGATGAGCTGGATGATGCTGTTTCTCTTTTCTTGGGAAATCTTCTTCATGGCTACTCCTGGATTCGAACCAGTGACCTTTCATTTGGGAATCAACCTAATAACACACTGAGCTAGGGAATGTGAGAACAGGTTGTAATTTGTAATATACAAGAAGAAAAAGATTGTTCCACCACTAGGAGCAAAACAGTAATAATGCAGTTACATTAGAAGAATCTGCATAACTAATCATATGCTAAATAGTTGCAAGGTCAATTTATATATTGATGATTGTCTATAAAATGATGGTAGTCTCATGTTCAAAGCTGTAGTGGATGGTGAGATATGGAGCCTGAAAGTCAAAAGTTCAAAACATTGTTACCCTTTTGCTTGTCACTGTGTGTGTGTGTGTGTATATATCTATATATATTCTTTCTCTATGTCCTAGAATATTCAATGTCCAAAATATCGACATAAAAGTGTGGGCAGGGCACACTGGTTCAAATACAGTTCATACCAATTTTTATTTACAATAAGCCTTGCCTTTAACTGCCCATCATTTTGGGGTTGGTGGCTTCCCAGTCAAGCAGCAATGCATGTGGTGATGTGATAATGGGAAATGTCAGCGAGACTGCCCAGTAGAACAGGGCTTAGTGTCACAGGTGGGGGGTGGTAAGTAAAATAACAGAGGTGCTTATAGACTGAGTTGCAGGAGTTGTAACTGCCAGATTGTGGTTGTCGCTGCACCTTGAACGGTGATAGCCTATTCATTGTGAGTGATTCCTCCAGCATGGAGATCCTCTTCTATGGGTTCAGCCAAATCTTAGGACTTCACTGCCATATTTCTACCTTTGACACCACAATTTTTGGGATCTTCAAACAGATATGCCAATTAGTGTCACTGATATTGCCCATTATGACGGTATCACCCATTATATGTCTTGACATAACATAAGCAAGCCAAACTTCTCAAATAGTGCAGTGTCCCCAGCAAGTGTTAATGTACTGTATTCTGTGCACTATAAGTCCCATAGGGGTCTAGATAAGGATTTATACAATGAAATGACATTTAGGATCCCACAGAACCCTCTTTAAAGATCCATTCTGGAGGTAAAAAGTCAGCACTGGGCTACAATCTGGGGTGGAGGCAAATGACCCATTACACTAATTGATCTGTGGGGTAAAACGCACAGGACAGGTTCCTTTTAATAAATCTCTTGCGCATTTCAAGAACGAAAGCATCCCTAAATTAAGTAATGTAGTTAGTGTCCCAATGTGACATACTGCAACGCAAAACCCGTAAAATCCATCCAAGTGTGATTTTTTTGCGACACCATTAAAATACATTATATGAAATGTCGCCATGTAGCCATACCCTTTTGTTTTGTGCAATTTATGCTGCCGTATCCTTACTGTATGTTGTGCCGGGATGATGCGTCATTCACCAGTGCACATACGTGGGAACAGTGCTAGGCTGAAGCTTTTGCCTAGCAGTGTAAAAACATAAACAAACAGCCCTTGCCTTGCGTAATACAGCAGAGGGCAAGGGAGAGCATCGGAGCAGTAAATGCTCATCTCAGAGGGGCTGCCTGGGTGAAAATGGGGATAAATGTTCCTCTTTTTGATCTGATGCATACATTTGCATTTATTAGATTTTACATTGATCCAAAAAGTGTTTGGATCCTATGTGTATACTAGAGCCTTTTTTGTATATTATTTCATTATTTGATGCAATTTGGATTTTAGAAATTTCTAGATTCAGATAATTTTTGCCCTATTTAGTAAAAGGAAACTATTGTACTTGTGCATAAATATGCAGGAAAAAGTGATATTTCACACAGTGAACCATGTGTCCCTCTTTTACCGTCCAAAAAGTCAGGAGGTATGCTAAATTGCTATCCCCGAGTTTTGCTGACCACAGCTTCTTTCTCAGGTATACATTACGACCCCACATTGCGTTCGGGCAATAGATTCCCACGTGTTGTTTTCCATTTCGTCCACTAGAGGTCGCACTCATACAGCGTATTGCTTCTCAGTCACGTGATCGCGATCAGCCGGCTCGTCACTTCTGGTCCAAGATGGCCGCCCTGAGAAGGAACCTGATGCAAAATGTAAGAGGGTTTATATGGGGTCGTAGAGGAACGCCGAGGAATAAAATAACGGGGGATACTAAGCGGATGAGAGCTGCGGTGTTTTCATACACATGCTTCCTTCTGTAGCTGTCAGGGGCTTAACTTTAGGCATGGTGGTCACACTTGTATAGCTTGCATGTGGAAGTCTGTGGATTATACATTTGCTATTTGGCAAAGTTTGGTATGATTTTACCACAGAACCGTTTGGAAAGAGACTAGTGTGAACATATTCCAATTCCTGGCGCAAAACTGCAGCCACATATTATCTTATTAAAGTGGTTATCTGGGCTTTTACTAAAATTCCTCTGTCTTCTAACCTGCAAGAGCAAGATACCTTCAGCGGTACTTACCCTTCTGTCACACTGATGATTTCATAATCTCCGCTGCGATCATGTGACCTCCTGGACTGGCTACAGGGTCTTCCCCTGAGGTCCGGAGTCGGACTGGATCCGCCCCTGCGTCTTCCTGTTGTAAAATGCAGATGAACAGGAAGACTCATCCCTTCTGGACCTTAGCTGAAGAGCTCGCAGGTGGTCACATGAGGGCAGCGGGAGCGACAAGCGGACGAAAGGATAAGTGCTGCTAAAGCGATTTTGCTTCCACAAGTTATGACAGATGGATTTTAGTAAAAGCCCCAAGAACCCCTTTACAAATAGTTTTTATTTATTTTATTTTTTTTTTTGTTCTCAAAGAATGAAATGTAAGAGTTTTCAGAGTAGTAAAAAAATGCCCTGACTGAAGAAAGATGCCACAAAAAAATGCAGTTATTCTTACTTCTTTCACTATTGATCATCTGTCCTTAGCAGTTTAAAAAAAAAAAAAAAAAGAAAATGGAAAAACCTGTCTTCAATCAAATCATTGGTGGCATGAGGTAGAAATATTGGGTAGGTGGGGGACCACTGGCACCCCACAGATTACAGGTGCCCTGGAGCCTGAAATGAATCAAGCTGCAGATCTAGCACACACGGCTGTTCCATTCATTCTCTGTGGGACTGCTGGACGTCATGGAAGAGCACAGGCCGGACCGGCCACTCCATTCATTCTCTGTGGGACTGCTGGACGTCATCGACTGTCTCCTAGAGAATAAACAGGCCGGACCGGCCGCTCCATTCATTGCAGGGTATGGGGCCTCTGTTCTCATGAAAGTTGGGGGATAACTCGTCATCCCTCTTGCTTTCAGTTATTAGACATCTTTTTGAAGTGTTTCTTTTTAGGTATAATTAAGTATACACAAGTTTTGTGATATGTTACTTTTTTGTGTTTTTCTGAGGTTTTTACACTTGTAGCACGCCTCACATTTATAACTACAGCTCTTTTATTTACATTGTGGGCAGTAAAATGGCGAGCTGTCTGTATAAAACAGTGAGGTGTCGGTAATACCAGAAACAGTGTCCTCAACAATAATGATGAGATGGGGAGGGAGGTGCGCCTCAATACGGCATTGTCATGATTGAGAGGCAATTATATGAGGCCACCTTATGTATATACCAAAACTAAAACTGTTATTAATTTACTTTAAAGGGGTATTCTCATCTCAGACAATGGGGGCATATCGCTAGGACCTGCACCTATATCAAAAAAAGCCCTGAAAGTGTTGGAGGGCGCTCTGTGAATTCACAGCTGCCCTCCTTTCATTTTCTATGGGGCCGCCGAAAATAGCCGAGTTTTGGCTCGACTATTTCCGTCAGGCCCCTAGAAGTGAATGGGAGCGGTGGCCGGTGGTGCGCTCCCATTTACTTCTGTCGGGAGAGCGCTTGCTGGTGGCCGGATCAGAGTCCTCCAGCCACCACTTTGCAGGGCTCCGTTCCTGATATAGGTGTGGGTCCCTGAGGTGATGAGAATATCAGTTAGGTAAGATCAGTCCACTGCTATATGACTACTCACAGACCCGCTTATTGATAGTGTGGCTGCAGTTATTCCCTCTTTCCACTGGATATCTCATACACAATATATGGGATATCGTTGTCACTTAAAGGGGTTGTCTCACTTCAGCAAATGGTATTTATTATTTAGTGAAAGTTAATACAAGGCACTTACTAATGTATTGTGATTGTCCATATTGCCCCGCTCTTGGTGGCTGACCCTGTATGTCCCTCAGACACCCTTTAATCATCGATAAGATACACATACCAGAACAAAAACGAGTTCTAGATTGTCCCAATGCGTTCCCTCAGTCAGTATGGTGGTTCATCAGGGGACTAATTCAAGGCCAGGCTACTGCAGCCACCATCCCATGTGTATGACAAGGCATCATCTCCACAGTGCTTCTAGCACATTGATGGATGCTGCACTTTGTATCTACCTCACACAGTATGCCTTCTTGTAGCCTTCCAAAAAATGCATTTTCAGTTTTGGACAAATGACTGTATGTTGTAGTTTTTGGTTGCTTGACATTAAATGAATTGTGGGATTTTTACAGGAGCAGTTGAGTTGGACAGATGACCTCCCCCTCTGCCATTTATCTGGCATAGGATCCACTACAAACAGGTCCTATAACTCAGAAGGAGTCCCAAAGGAAGAGCAGCCCTGTGAAGACAACTGGCTCAAGTTCAGGTTGATCTCGTGGTGATTCGTAACAAGCTTACATTTTTATGTGCAGAGTATAGCTGTATTAACTAAGTTAAAGGGGTTATCCAAAATTGATGGTCTCTTCTTAGGATAATCATCTATGTTAGATCAGTGGGGGTCTGACTCTTGTCATTTCCCCTAGAGAATGAACGGAGAGGCCGGGCGTATGCTCAGCCTGCCACTCTATCAGGGCGGAGACATGGACCCCCCTTTCTCTGGACAGCGGTGGTCCTAGCGTTCGTTCCCCCAGAGATCAGTTATCCTCCCTGTGGATAGGGGGTAACTTTTATGCTATCTACAACCTCTTTAATGGGTTGTGTCACTTCAGTGCTACATGGCACTTACTATTGTATTGTGATTGTCCATGTTCCCTCCTTTGCTGCCCCCCCCCTTTGTCTGCAAAGTTATTTTATGTGTTGTCACAATTGCTTTGGTACTAATATGTATTTTTTTGGGAGGTGTGGGGGGGGTTTGTAAGGAAAAAAAAGTAATTTTACATGTGATCTCATCAAGGAGGATAATGCAGTGACAGAGGGTGCACTTTGCCTCTGTTAAACACCTTAGCTGTTGTGGATGTTATTGACCACAGATTAAAGGGGATGTCTATATTATAGTAAGCTTTCTCCCATGCCAGGAAGCTGTATAGAATTACATTAGTCCTATACTCGCCTGTTTCTCCCACTCCATTGTCAGAGCTCAGCAGTGACCTCTGAATTCGGTACGTAACTACTGTAGCCATTCACTGACCTCAATAGCTCAGTCTTGTATGTTGCTGAGGCCTTTGATTGGCTGCAGCAGTCACGTGCAGTACACCTTGATGTCACTGCTGCAGTGTACAAACAGGAGGACCAGAGGTGGAGTGCTGACAACAGGGGAGTATAGGATTATTTGTTATTTCATACAATATCCTGTAACGGGGAAAAGTTCACTATAACGTTGACAACCCCTTTAAACAACCAGAAACCAACTGTATTGGTTTCCAGTCAGTGCCCTGATGCATCACTGCTCATACGGTACAATTTTCTCTGGAGCGCCATCATAAAAGGCATTGCATCAGAAGGTGTTAATACTAGTTGGTGTCTTTTTATTAGCTCTTTGGTACGAGGTGACATAACATTTTCACATTGCAGCACGTTCTAATAATTTGCTGTTTCGTTCTACAGGGGAGATAATAACATCTATCTTTATGGAGTGTTCAATGGCTATGATGGAACCAGAGCCACAAATTTTGTGGGCCAGAGGCTGGCAGCAGAACTCCTCTTGGGGCAGTTGCATTCAGATGTCACAGATGGAGAAGTTCAGAGAGTGCTTTTGCAGGTTAGTAGCATTAAAGGGATATTTTCACAATCAAAAGTATGCCTCACTGTCCCCTATCTGTAAAATATATTATAATCACTGCCCCTCTCAAAAAATACCTCATGTACCCTATGTGTTTTACCTCTCTTCTAGTGGATACGTCCTCCAGTCGCTTTGATTTTGATAGCACTCGCATGCCCTGTGTGATAGATGTCCCTCGATAGTCCATCTCTTTCTGTCACTGTGCAATAAGTTAGTGCACATGTGGTTTTGCCTGTTTCAACACACAGGACGAGCAGAGTATAAATCAGATGGTGCCTGCCAAGTCTCTTGAATATCTCAGTAGCAGGAGACTCCTCTCTGGTCAGCGATCTTTGGTCCAGAGGGTAGTAAAGGAATCTTCTGTAGCCAGCGTTCTCCTGTCCTCTATCATGCTGGGCATTCAGAATCTCTTTAATGGCTCTAGTTTTATAGAGTTTATTTAACGCCGATGTGATCAAAGTTTGTAACAGGTTTTGGGTATAAAGCTTTTGTCTGGATTCATGAATGAGGAATGTATACATAGTGTATTATGTCAGTAGGGAGTGACTAAAGGTCGACATAGTTACGTTAATTAAAGGGGTTTCCGACACCCTGCTCCCTCGCCGATTAGCTGTTTGGGAGTAGTGCCAGAACTACACAGCTCAGGAATAGCTCCAGTGTCGGAACTACACCTTTCCATCCATTGTGTAGTAGATGGAGCTGCTTACTGCAGCACTGCTCCCATTCCCTTCATCAGGATCAGCACTGCAGTAACCAGCTCCATCCACTATATAATGGACAAAGCTATGTAGTTCCCACGCCAAAGCTATTCCCAAACAGCTGATTGGCAGGGATGTGGGGTGTTGAACCACCGCCATTCTGCATAAACGCACTGGTCAGCACGGTTGTACTGCCCTAGCATATCCTAGCGTGGAAGCTGAGTAGTTGGCGCAGTGTAAATGCATTTAGACGTATATGTGGAGGGAGGTTTGTGGTCCACAGATAACATCTGCTTCATTCCAAAGTGCTGCAGCATTGTAGAGATATCAAATCTCAAATAAGTGGCGGAATCGATAAATGCAGGTTGGCATGCAAACATTAATCGTAGGAGTCCAGTGAAGCTGGGCAGAGGGGAGCTGGCAGGTAGCACACAGTTTAATGTTTTCATGGCAGCCATCACTGAATCATGCTGTCTGCGAATATGGCAGTATGACCATGATGACAAGTTGGCTTGAAGAAATAAATAAAATGGAAGGTACATTATAACATACTGCTTTGTTATCTGAGACAATTTAATCTGGTTTATTTCTGTATTCATAACAGATGCTAGATGTAGTGTGTTAAAACTATTTTAAGTCTTCAGAAGTTGAAGCTCATCTTAATTACCATGAATTTGTATAACCAGTTTGGTAGCATCATGACTTTCTTGAAAGATGGTTCCTTACCTTTTCTACCAGTCTTGTATCTCATGGACCTTAATTGTGTGTTATTAAGGCATTTGATGTGGTTGAAAGAAGTTTCCTCGAGTCTATAGATGATTCCCTAGCAGAAAAAGCAAGTCTCCTGTCTCAGTTACCGGAGGTAAGTCTCATTCTGAACAGTCTCAGTGCTGAATAATGTAATTGGTTTCTCACACCTATGGTCACATTGGTTTGTTCTTTGCCTAATAGGATTTATTTCCAGCTATAACACAACCAGTGCTCCGTTTTTTTTTTTGTTTTTTTAAAGGGCCACTAAACCCAAAATCCAAGCACACAAAAAAGTACAACCAATGACCTACCGTATTTTTCACTTTATAAGACGCACTTTTTTCCCCCCAAAAGTAGGGGGAAATGGCTGTGCGTCTTATAAAGCGAATAATAATTGAACACTTCCATTATGGAAGTGCTCACTAGTATGTAATAGGTGCGGGGAGTGGGGAAACATAGTCACCCTCTTGCGCTGCAGCTCCGCTCCAGGTACGGCGCTCCTCTGTCTTCTCCTCCTGGCGCTGCACTGTCCTGACCTCGTACAGCGTCAGGACGTAGTGCCAGGAGGAGACGCTGCATGCAGTTAGGTGACAGTGCAGTGCCGGCAGGAGAAGACAGAGGAGCGCCGGAGAGGAGCCGCGGCGCAGGAGAGGTATGAGAGTTTTTTATTTTGTTCTGATGGGCTGATCTGAGATCTGATGGGGCAGAGTGGGCTGATCTGAGGTCTGGGGGCAGAGTGGGCTGATCTGAGGTCTGATAGGGGCACTGTGGGCTGATCTGAGGTCTGATAGGGGCACTGTGGGCTGGGCTGATCTAAGGTCTGATGGGGCACTGTGGGCTGATCTAAGGTCTGAAGGTCTGGGATAGGGGCACTGTGGGCTGATCTAAGGTCTGATAGGGGCACTGTGGGCTGATCTAAGGTCTGATAGGGGCACTGTGGGCTGATCTAAGGTCTGATAGGGGCACTGTGGGCTGATCTAAGGTCTGATAGGGGCATCTGTGGGCTGATGGGGGTGTGGGCTGATCTAAGGGCTGATCTGATAGGTGTGGGCTGATGTGATGTGTGGGCTGATCTGAAATTTGATGGGGGGTCTGATGAGGTGTGATAAAAAATATTTTTTTCTTATTTTCCTACTCTAAAATCTGTGGTGCGTCTTATAAAACGAAAAATACGGTAACAATCTCCTTTTGTGTATTTATTTGCTCTTGTTTTGTCCGATATCACAATGGCAGAACATGAAAAATAAAATAGAAAAGCAGTGCGTTGTTCTGTCAGGCTGCAGCCTCCCTCTCTCCTTCTAATGCTATTGCACATAAACCAGGAGGTTTAGGAGGAGGGGGCTGGGTTTAATCTGGATAATTTTTTTCTACAGTGAGCCATTTTGTAATTGTTGGAAAGAATCTCTTAGTAACAGTACAAAATAGATTTGGTACCAGTGCCAGCCATAGTATATACTTACTACCAGCCATAGTACATACAGCTGAATTGCTAATCTGCCTAGTTATGCCATAATAATTCCTCCCTTCATTGCGTAATTGTGCAGATTTGACTTTCAGCAGCTTTGGAAAGCTGGGTAGCACATAGAGGTAAGCTGGACATAAGACTACATATATAGTATATTCTCAAAGCTGTCCTGATAGTATATTTATGGATATAGCACATAAAGAATGAACGTACAAAGCGTGCCTCCTTTACATCTCTGCACAGGTTGTTACCCTGCTTTCCCAGAATGCTGAATTCCAAATTTGCTTACTTATGTAGTGATAAGTCCCTTCATAAAGCTAGACCAAATTGCCGTTCAGGGTCCTGGAAAAGCTGGGTGACAAGACTGTAGAACAGCATTGATGACAACAGATCATGTTACCCTGACATCATACAATAGATTCACACAATATTTCAGGGCGGCATTGTGTGTATTTTATATAACCATATGTACCCCCATCACCAACCTACAGCTTTCCCAGACTGCAGAATGCCAGATCAGCCTATTTCTGAACTGGTAAATACCCAGTGTTGGGGATAGCTTGATTTGCTAGCCAGGAGCCTGGAAAAGCAGAGTATGAATCCCCATTGCCAAATCCTCTGTGCTGTATCATAGCTAGTCTGATTTGCCATTCAGGGTGCTGGGAAAGCTGGGTAACACCATTTATCAAAACTGGTTAAAAGACACTGGCTTACTTGCCCATAGCAACCAGTAATATTTCACTTTTCATATTTAGGAGCTCCTTTGGAAAATGAAAGGTGGAATCTGATTGGTTGCTATGGCCAACTAAGCCAGTTTTCCTTTACACCAGTTTTGATAAATCTCCCCCTTAATGTGGGGCTGTAATAGGGACTGCTAAATAATAAGACCTTGATTTATCATGCATTTATTCCAGAATTCTGCCTTTTTGCATTTTTATATTACTCACTATTTTTTTTAACTATTGGTGGGAGGGGGGGGGGTTAATAATTTGCAGCTTATTTAAAGGGTTTGTCTGCTTTTTTACTATTAATCACCTGTCCTCAGGATAGGTCATCAATATCAGATTGGCGTGGGTCCTGCCAATCAGCTAATTGCCGCAGCAACTGCAGTGGTGAGCAGGTGTAATTACAAGTATGGTGTGCCCATTCACTTCTATGGGACGGCTCTGTCTGTTCAAGTTTATAGAAAGGAGCTGTCCCATAGGAGAGAATGGGGACGCCATACTTGTAATTACACCTGCTCACCGCTGCAATTGCTGCGGTAAGCAGGTAAACATGGCAGAAAAAGCAGCTCTTGTTGATCGGCGGGGGAGCCGGGTGTCGGACCCCCTGCCGATCTGATATTGATGACTTAGGCTCCATTCACACGTCCTGTTTTTCTTTCCTGTTTCGATCCTGATTTTTTCAGGACCCATTGAAATGAATGGATCCAGATCAGGATCAGGATCGAATCAGGAAAGAAAAACAGGACGTGTGAATGGAGCCTTATCCTGAGGGATAGGTCATCAATAGTAAAAAGCGGACAACCCCTTTAATTTACTCATCCTTATTTTCCTTTTTGTTTGTTGTAGGGTACAGCACTTCAGCAGCTCCCCAGCCAGTACCAGAAGATTGTAGAGCGACTTAACACCCTAGAGAAGGAGATATATGGGGGCGCCATGGTTATTGTGGTGTTAATTTTGAACAACAAACTTTACGTCGCTAATGTCGGTATGTAACACAGAAACTCCAGTTTTAAAGTATTGTAATTTTCAGACACAAGCAGGCACATTTCTTCCCATGACGCTTAAAATGGACACCAACATTTAGGTGGCACTATGATTACAGTAGCATGATAAATAAGGGTGGTACAGGTCCAGTCTCCATGCCAGAGATTCTCTGTGGCAGAGGGAGCTGGGGGATGTGCACAGAGGACACATTGTGTTCCTGTGAACATAATGGGCTCCTACCATTATATATGGGAACAGCAGGGAGCACACAGGTATTCCCTGCCAACCAGAGCAGCAGGAATAAACGAAAGTAGGTTTTCTCAAATATAAAATGCACACCTCTCCAGACAGTACAATACTATACAGTATTAAACAAAGACTTTTTGCATAGATGTCAGGCACTCGGGTCCTTACGTCTTCACTAACATAAATGATCTCTACCGTACATTGTGTGGATAAAACAAAGGTAAAGAGATTTAATCTTCTAGAAGTGACATCAGCTCTATGACATGGGGACTAATTAATGGACTGCAATTTGTGGTCCGCAGCACGGGCGGCTTACATTTGTGTGAATGTTCCATACTCTATATTTCAAGTACACAGTCATTGACTATATGGCGTCTTCTAACACGTGCTGACTAATTATTAAAACATACATTTTATTTTTTCTTTACAATACATATCACACTGTGAGACTGTTTAAAATCACAGTGGTGTGCAGTACATATGTCCAATTGATAATGGCAATTCACTGCCTACTGTGTGGTCTTCACAACATTTGTACTGCAGGGGAGCCAGTTGTTTGCGCACATAACTGGCACCATCCAGCTTTCTCCTCTATCATATCCCTACATAGATTCTGCATAAATAGCTACCTGCACTGCCACTGCACTTTTTAAAAAAAACACACACACCACACTATCTGCCTCCTGACATGTTTCGTCGGTAAACCGACGTCTTCAGGGGATCAGGCAGGTGGGTGTTTGGGGGCGGGGGCCCTCTTTTATTACATAGGTGTATGATGTCAACATGTAACCATCCTATGGAGTGGGTCCTCTTGTATTGCGCCACTTGGGGTCAGTGTTACGCTGGCGTTGATTCGCTCGTGCCGTCTAAATACACCGCCTCCTTACCTGATTACGTCCGTGTCCCCCTGATATTCGTGCTCCGGCGAGAGTTGGCACATGCACCCGAACTTATACTTTTACTACTCGCTCTCCTTCTACTGCGCATGTCAAGGGACTTTGCTTCTACACTATAGAAAATTACTAGATATTATTTGACTTCAGATTGTCATGATTTTTCTTTTTATATGAATTTACATTATTTGATGGACTGCCATTATAACACCTTATTGAATCACTGTGGATCATCTATTGGGTTAACTTATAGTATCTAATATGGGTCTATTTCAGTGGTCCCCATCTTCCACAGTTGTTAGATTATCTTGAGTAGTATAAATTGTTAGAACGGTTACTAGTCGTTGTCATTAGGTGGTATTATTCTGTCATTAGTTTTTACAAAAATGATGAGAACGTGAATCCCTCCTTACATCCCAATGGTGAAAGGGACTTGAGGCGATAATTCCACTTTGCTTCTTCTTGCTGAAGCCTCCCATCAATATCTCCCTGTCTTGGGCTTGTTCTAATTTTCTGTATTCTCCAAATTTTCAAACTGTGAAAATTGCCCTGATGGTAACTCCTTTGTCTAGAGAGAGGTGTGTCATCTTTTGTATTAATACTGATATCAAAACACTTAAGTTCCTGAATAGTTTTTCCAACGTACATTTTGAGACAGCTACATTGTATTGCATATACTACTCCCATAGTCCTACAGTTTATATAATCTCTTATCTCGTATTTTTTCCATCTACTGGGTTCACAAATTCTTTTCTAGGAGACATCAATGTACAAAATGTACAGTTTCCATATGGATATGATCCTTTCGTCGTCAGCCATGTATCGATCCTTCTTTTCTGTTGCAAATGGCTATGTACCAACATTTCTTTTAAGTTTTTGCCTCTCCTATATGTAATTGCTGGATTTATGGGAATTTCAGCCAGATCTGTATCCGCTCGCAGGATATGCCTGTGTTGTTTGATGATCTTATAGACCAATGAATGCTGCATATCGAATGTACCTATGCAGCGTATTTTCTTTTCTTCATTTTTGTTCTTGTTTTGGAGTAGGGTATTCCTCTCAGTATTTCTAGCTCTATTATAGGCTCTATGGAGCACTTTTTGTGGTAACCCCTACCTAGTAATCTCTGGTATAGTTCTTTACTTTCTTGCTCAAATGTAGTATCTTCAGAGCAATTTCGTTTAGCTCTCCGGTACTGCCCAAAAGGGATACCTTTTTTGTGTGGCACTGGATGAAAACTCTTCCAGTGGAAGAAGTTATTCGTTGAGGTTGGTTTTCTATAGATTTCTACAGAAAGGCAGATGAAAGTGGATTTAAATAACCGTTTAACCCTCTTCCTTCTATAAATATCAGAAGGAAGTCTCATTGGTTTGTGGCGGCCCCTGCTGTGAGTTTTGGAAACTTTTAGTTGAATATTTCTGTAGCAGTTTAAAGTTGAGCATACACATTTGAAAGCTGTCGGCCAAATGATTGTTCAGCCGACAGCTATCTTTTGTCGCTATTTCCCTAACAGCTCCTCCATGCACGTGTTCGGCTCAGTTGAACGTGTATGTGTATTTAGTGGCGAAAGCCACTGCCAGACACCTCTAGTAGAGGCTAACCTCCTGGGAGAACAAAAGGATTGGACCAAAATATTCATATAACGCAGTCCACACTCGAGAGTTAGGAGCTCCCCGTACACATGAGAGAGTTCGGCCGACAATACACTAACATGTATTGTAAAAATCCACTTTAATCTTCCTGTCTTCTGAAGTTGGCCGTACACTTTCTAAAGAGACAACTATTCCTCCAGGCACCCCTAGAAACATAAGATGGGATTGTCTCATCTGAGACATTAATGGCATATCGTTCGGATATGCCACCAATGTCAGATAGGTGCGCCTATCTCTAGAACAGGACTCCTGAAGTGAGGTCTGGGACTGGCATTGGCTTGGCTATTTCTGGCAGTCCTGTAGAAATAAAGGGAGCAGTAGGTGGCTTGCGCCCTCAATTAATTTCTGTGGGACTTTTCAGAATAGTGCACTTGCTCGGCTATTTTTGGAATTCCTATCAAAGTGAATGGAGAGAACGCTGTGCATTCACGGTGCACTCTTTCACTTTTCTTGGCTCATTCTGGAGATAAAGAGGGGGGACCTGCACCTATCAGACATTGGTGGCATATCCTAGCTATATGCTACCAATGATGCAGATGAGACAACCCTTTTAAGCCGTGCTTTACTTTGGATCCAGACGTGCCAGAATGACACACTATTGACATACCTAATCCCTATAGAAGTCTTTTGATACTGTATAGAATACATCCAGATTATTTACTTTGCAGATGTATGAAGCAAGTTCTGTGGCCAAACATGGGGTGAGTGGGTACGACAGTTCACAAAGCTTGAGCAACTCTATATGGAGCTCTGTACACAATTTGTACACAGTTAATCTCTCCTGGTTGCAATGAGTCTTATAGAGCATGCCTGTCTATGTAATCTAAGCATATGTAGGACCTCTATGGCTGCCCTATTATGGCTATGTACAAAATGGAGCGTGATCTTAGGTAAGACACAGCTACAGTGCTCAGTACCGCTGTATAAAGCCCTCCAGTGTATATAAGAGAGAGAGGGGAGCTGGATCTCATCTTTTATATGTGCGTTATCTGGGAAACATCAGAGCAGCTAGTCTCAATCTCAAGCCAAGCTGAAGACAAAATATGAAATATGCCATAGTAAGGTCATGTAATGGCCTAAAATAGTGTTACACTGATATGGGGGCACAGTGGGCTGATCTGAAGTCTGATGGGGGCACAGTGGGCTGATCTAAGGTCTGATAGGGGCACTGTGGGCTGATATGGGGGCACAGTGAGCTGATCTGTGGTCTTAAGGGGCACTGTGGGCTGATATGGGGGCTGATCTGAGGTCTGATGGGGCACTGTGGGCTGATATTGGGGCACAGTGGGCTGATCTGAGGTCTGATAGGGGCACTTTAGGATGATATGGGGGTACAGTGGGCTGATCTGAGGTCTGATGGGGGCAGAGTGGGCTGATATGGGGGATGAGTGGGCTGATTGTCTGATTTGAGGTCTGATGGGGGTCTGAAATGGCTGATCTGAGGTCTGATAGGGGCACAGTGGGCTGATCTGAGGTCTGATAGGGGCACAGTGGGCTGATCTGAGGTCTGATAGGGGCACTGTGGGCTGATATTGGGGCACAGTGGGCTGATCTGAGGACTGATGGGGGCACAGTGGGCTGATATGGGGGCACAGTGGGCTGATATGGGGGCACAGTGGGCTGATATGGGGGCACAGTGGGCTGATCTGAGGTCTGATGGGGGCAGAGTGGGCTGATATGGGGGCTGAGTGGGCTGATTGTCTGAATTGAGGTCTGATGGGGGCTGTGAGCTGATCTGAGGTCTGATGGGGGTCTGAAATGGCTGATCTGAGGTCTGATGGGCACAGTGGGCTGATCTGAGGTCTGATAGGGGCACAGTGGGCTGATCTGAGGTCTGATAGGGGCACTGTGGGCTGATATTGGGACACAGTGGGCTGATCTGAGGTCTGATAGGGGCACTTTGGGCTGATATGGGGGCACAGTGGGCTGATATGGGGGTACAGTGGGCTGATCTGAGGTCTGATGGGGGGCTGTGGGCTATTATGGGGGTAAGAGTGTTTTTTTATTTTGTTCTGATGGGGCAGAGTGGGCTGATCTGAGGTCTGATAGGGGCACTGTGGGCTGATCTGAGGTCTGATGGGGCACAGTGGGCTGATCTGAGGTCTGATAGGGGCACTGTGGGCTGATATGGGGGCACAGTGAGCTGATCTCAGGTCTGATGGGGCACTTTGAGCTGATCTGAGGTCTGATGGGGCACAGTGAGCTGATCTGAGGTCTGATGGGGCACAGTGGGCTGATCTGAGGTCTGATAGGGGCACTGTGGGCTGATCTGAGGTCTGATGGGGCACAGTGGGCTGATCTGAGGTCTGATAGGGGCACTGTGGGATGATATTGGGGCACAGTGGGCTGATCTGAGGTCTGATAGGGGCACTTTGGGCTGATTTGGGGGCACAGTGGGCTGATATGGGGGTACAGTGGGCTGATCTGAGGTCTGATAGGGGCACTGTGGGCTGATCTGAGGTCTGATAGGGGCACTGTGGGCTGATATTGGGGCACAGTGGGCTGATCTGAGGTCTGATAGGGGCACTTTGGGCTGATATGGGGGCACTGTGGGCTGATATGGGGGCACAGTGAGCTGATCTGTGGTCTGATGGGGCACAGTGAGCTGATCTGAGGTCTGATGGGGCACAGTGGGCTGATCTGAGGTCTGATAGGGGCACAGTGGGCTGATCTGAGGTCTGATGGGGCACAGTGGGCTGATCTGAGGTCTGATAGGGGCACTGTGGGCTGATATGGGGGCACAGTGAGCTGATCTCAGGTCTGATGGGGCACAGTGAGCTGATCTTAGGTCTGATGGGGCACAGTGGAGCTGATCTGAGGTCTGATGGGGCACAGTGGGCTGATCTGAGGTCTGATGGGGCACAGTGGGCTGATCTGAGGTCTGATAGGGGCACTGTGGGCTGATCTGAGGTCTGATAGGGGCACTGTGGGCTGATATTGGGGCACAGTGGGCTGATCTAAGGTCTGATAGGGGCACTTTGGGCTGATATGGGGGCACAGTGGGCTGATATGGGGGTACAGTGGGCTGATCTGAGGTCTGATAGGGGCACTGTGGGCTGATCTGAGGTCTGATAGGGGCACTGTGGGCTGATATTGGGGCACAGTGGGCTGATCTGAGGTCTGATAGGGGCACTTTGGGCTGATATGGGGGCACAGTGGGCTGATATGGGGGTACAGTGGGCTGATCTGAGGTCTGATAGGGGCACTGTGGGCTGATCTGAGGTCTGATAGGGGCACTTTGGGCTGATATGGGGGCACAGTGGGCTGATATGGGGGTACAGTGGGCTGATCTGAGGTCTGATAGGGGCACTGTGGGCTGATATGGGGGCACAGTGAGCTGATCTCAGGTCTGATGGGGCACAGTGAGCTGATCTGAGGTCTGATGGGGCACAGTGGGGCTGATCTGAGGTCTGATAGGGGCACTGTGGGCTGATCTGAGGTCTGATGGGGCACAGTGGGCTGATCTGAGGTCTGATAGGGGCACTGTGGGCTGATCTGAGGTCTGTTGGGGCACAGTGGGCTGATCTGAGGTCTGATAGGGGCACTGTGGGCTGATATTGGGGCACAGTGGGCTGATCTGAGGTCTGATAGGGGCACTTTGGGCTGATATGGGGGCACAGTGGGCTGATATGGGGGTACAGTGGGCTGATCTGAGGTCTGATAGGGGCACTGTGGGCTGATCTGAGGTCTGATAGGGGCACTTTGGGCTGATATGGGGGCACAGTGGGCTGATATGGGGGTACAGTGGGCTGATCTGAGGTCTGATAGGGGCACTGTGGGCTGATATGGGGGCACAGTGAGCTGATCTCAGGTCTGATGGGGCACAGTGAGCTGATCTGAGGTCTGATGGGGCACAGTGGGCTGATCTGAGGTCTGATAGGGGCACTGTGGGCTGATCTGAGGTCTGATGGGGCACAGTGGGCTGATCTGAGGTCTGATAGGGGAACTGTGGGCTGATCTGAGGTCTGATGGGGCACAGTGGGCTGATCTGAGGTCTGATAGGGGCACTGTGGGCTGATATTGGGGCACAGTGGGCTGATCTGAGGTCTGATAGGGGCACTTTGGGCTGATATGGGGGCACAGTGGGCTGATTTGAGGTCTGATGGGGGTCTGAAAGGGCTGATCTGAGGTCTGATGTGATGTCCTGAAATTTATGGGAGGTCTGATATGAGGTCTGATGAAAAATACAGTAAGTGAGCAAAAGAAATAAATTAAATACTAAGCTGGCACTGTATTCTGCACAAACATCTACTGGGAAAATCTGTGCGTAATACACACCATGTATATGTGGTCTTAAAATCTAGATAAAAAGATTGCAGGGTTTATTATATTAATTATGCAATAAATTAAAATAAAATCCAAGAGAAACCACACTCATTGACAGAAAAAACCCATAATGCACCAAGGAGTTGTTGGAATCAAGTGTATGTAAATGTATGTGTGAATTATAACTTTCTGTGTGTGAATGTAATGCCAACTCACAGAAAGACTTTATTCCATAACTAGAATTAAAAAGTGGGCGGACTTAACAATCTCTTTTAATCATATAACCGCAGGAATACCTGCAGGTAGGAACAAACCTATTGACGCCATACTTGTAATTTTTGGAACACTGTGATTCATGAATGTAATGCTATATGGAAGTAATCACAATATTAGAGCGAAAGAATACATTTATTGAGGAAACTGAACAATGGAAAGGAGGCTCCAGTACCCTGTTTAGCCACCTCTAGCCTTGATGCAAGATAAGATATGGTTGGGCATGCAAGTATACAGGTTTCTTATGGTATCCTGTGGCACATTTGCCCTCAGATTTTGCAGCCAGGCCTGTAGATCCTGCACACTCGTGGGTTGCCAAAGCTGGAATCACAGCTGGCCCCATAATTGCCTGATTGCCGATAAATGTGGTGACCAGGCAGGCCATGGAAGGGTTGCAATCCGGTGCAGACATTCCTGGGAAACCCAGTGTGTGGGTGAGAATTAACAGGCTGACAAATGCCACTTGGAAGCCTTTCCATGAGAGGTTCACATGCTCAGGATGTCCTGCACATACCGCTACAGATATGAGCCAGGTCTGGGTTTAAAACTAATGGGGTCGTTTATTAAAGGGGTTTTTCCCATCTCAGACAATGGGGGCATATCGCTAGGATATGCCCCCATTGTCTGATGGGTGCGGGTTCCACCTCTGGGACCCACACCTACTCTGAGAACAGAGCCCCAAAAGTTATGGAGGGCGCACTGCGCATGCGCCGCCGCCCTCCATTCATTTCTATGAGCCCACCGAAAATAGCTGAGCGCTGGCTTGGCTTTTTCTGTTGGCCCTATAGAAATGAATGCTGGTGGTGGCCGCGCAAGCGTGGTGCACTCCCATTCATTACTACAGGGAGAGCGCTTGGTGGTAGCCGGACCCCAGAAAAACCCAGGGTCCTCTGTCCACCACCATCCCCGCTCAGTTCTCTGTGTAGGTGTGGTTCCCAGAGGTGTAGAGGTGATTTGAAGTGCTGGTAATATTTGTTCCTGGAAGGACTCGGATTTAAGGCCTCTTTCACACGAGCGAGTTTTCCGTGCGGGTGCAATGCGTGACGTGAACGGGATCTGGGTCTGTGTACATCAGTTCTCCGTTGCATGAAAAACGCAGCATGTTCTATATTCTGCATTTTTCACACAGCCCTGGCTCCATAGAAGTGAATGGGGCTTCAGTGAAAAGCACATTGCATCCTGAAGCAAGTGTGGGTGCAATGCGTTTTTCACTGATGGTTGCCAAGAGATGTTGTTTGTAAACCTTCAGTTTTTTATCACGTGCGTGAAAAACGCATCAAAACGCATTGCACCCACACGGAAAAGACTGAACGCAATCACAGACAGAACTGACTGAACTTGCTTGCAAAATGGTGCGAGTTTTCCTGAACGCACTCTCAACGCACCCTGAGCCAATCCATCATTCTCGTGTGAAAGAGGCCTTAAAGATTTTTCTGGACTACTTTTCCATAATCCCATAGATGCCCTTTTTCCACTGCCTGAAATAGCATCTCTCAGAGAGTATACGGGAATATTTAATACATTGAAGGGCTTAGTCCAACCTGCTGTGGAGTAAGATGCCGCAGATTTCTTAGGAAACACTGGCTGTCTAATAATTTTGTCACATTATTCCCTATTCTTTCGCCAGAAATTCAAATCTACGCCGGCTCTGAGCGGGGCTAGCTAACTAAACCGTCTTTCTTTACTTGGCTATGGTGAGAAAATGTTGACATGTGGCTGCAGGAGTGTTGTGCCATCCTCACAGACATCTCCACTGAGACGGGCACATGTCAAGTAAAGCTTAAAGGGAACCTGTCATCTCCGAAACACCCCCTGAACTAGAGTAAGCGTTGTAAAGTGTAAGTGATGCTGAATCCAAATATGTAAGTTTTATCTTCATACTCACTTCCATTCTGATGTTGTGCTCCCACAAACCTGCAGTAAAATACACTCAGTGGACTCCAGTGCTATCTCACATAATGGAGAGGACTCAAAGAAGAGTACATTCAATGTATTTACTGCTGGTTTGTGGGAGCACAGCGTCAGAATGGAAATGAGTATGAAGATAAAACTTACATATTTAGATTCAGCATCACTTACACTATACACCGCTTACTCTAGTTCAGGGGGTGTTTCGGAGATGACAGGTTCCCTTTAAGTAAACCAAGACTGGTTGGAGGTCATGAAAGCTGAGAATGTGACATTTTATTTTTATCCATAAGGCTATAGAGGCTAGACCATCCTTGAGCTTGATTAGTTGGCCTGCTTCCATTTCTTAATGACAAGTAGTTATTCTGAATGGTGCAGACATAAAAACAATTTAGAATGAGGTGGCACCTGACCATCACTTTAATGGTTAAGCTGTTTCATGGTTAATCTTGCAATGTATACATTTAACAGATACCTGTGATGGGTTCCGGACAGTTGCATCACTTACCCCTAGGGCTCATGCACACGACCGTTGGATGTTTTCCTGCTAGCAAATTGCGGATCCTGGCCATGTGCATTCCGCATTTTGTGGAACGGTACAGCCGGCTCCTAATGGAAAAGAAAAGTCCAGCTTGAACGTCATGAATAAGGACCGTGATGTAGGGGTCCGAAACGCATATGTACTACTTGTTTGGCTTTTACCGCTATTAATAAAGACGCAAGCATTTTATACGGAAGCTGGACTTTACTTTTCCATTTGGATGTGGCCGGATCTGGGCCCTGTCCGTGCTTCCTCTGCTGGATGTGCAGGTGAGCGCTGCAGTTTGTTTGCCTTTTGCTATAGCCGGCTCCTAATAGACCAGTCCTATCCATGTCAGTAATGCGGACATACCGACACAGAATGCACACAGTCATTTCCGTTTTTTGCAGCCACATTAAAGTGAATGGTTCTGCATACGGTCCACAAACAAACGGACACGGAAATTAAATACTTTCGTGTGCAAGAGCCACTTAATGACATATACAAGATGTGGAGAGGCCAAGTGTATTTTTGGCCTTTGTCTGGCAATATAAGGGTATTGACTTGTTTTGGCTCAGTTCTAAGATGTTCTTGTACAGTTTCTCTGATATTTGTTTTTCTGTTCCACTATAGGAATTTGACTAAACCTGTGATTGAGGTTCCAAATGGACCTTTCATTGCATATGTGAAGCTAGTCTTAACATGCACAGTCAGAGCTATGTCATTGTACACACTTAACGTACACAGAAAACAAGACGTGGACAGAGTCTGGGTTGCAGAATAGTTTGTGGCTAGTGAAACCACCGGCATCTGCTGCTGATATGTGGATACTTGTGCAAGGAGCGGCACATACTGCCAACATTTAATCCCCTTTGGAAAATATGACCATGCATTGTAATAGTTTTGTAATATTGTAATTTCTACTATTTAACTATTTTTAATATTATTTAATTTTTATACTATTACCGGTATATGTTCATTTTGTTCTGTTTTTAATGGCACTTCACTGACACATTTATCTTAGATAATGGGCGAAGAATAAGTTTATTGAAAATGAACAAATTTGCATTTATGTATCTTGCAGGTACCAACAGAGCTCTGCTATGCAAATCTACAGTGGATGGACTGCAGGTCACACAGCTTAATGCTGATCACACAACCGAAAATGAAGATGAGATATTCCGACTATCCCAGCTTGGTATGTCGGTATAAATCTAAACACTTATGATTTGTTTTATACCTCAGCTAACAAGTTATTATTATATGCAACATTTTGATCTCTAGGTGTTCTTTGCAGGTTGAATCCCTACTAGCATGCCCTCTATTAGGTCACATGAATGTTTGCCAAGTGCTTATAAAGCACTTACATATTCCAAGGCATCAGCAGAATTTGAACTTCATATAATTAAAGGATTTGTCCGACGTTTTTATATTGATGGTCCATCCTCAGGCTAGGTCATCAATATCTGGTCATTCAGGGTCCGACTCCCAGGACCTGAGTCAGTCAGTTGCCAAACGTAGCAATGTACATTGCAATGTACATTACAATGTACAACGTATCAATGTACAGCTTGCCAAACGTAGCAATGTACATTGTATAGCTGCAGGCTCATTCATTTTAATGCTACTGAGCTGTCACTAATGTACCCTATGTCACTGGCCTAAGAAGAGGCCACAGTTCTCACCGGAGTCTCTTAAACAGTTCATCTTGGGGGTGCCAGGAGATATTGGTGTGTATAGGATTAGGGGGCACACCAAACAATGGGAAGGCAGAGTGCAAGCAACGGTCCGCAAAAGATACTAGTAGAAACTACAAAAAAGACATGACCACATACAACAGCTGCACATCTGAATAAAAGCCATAATTTATTGAATAGCACAAGACAACATTAAAAATTGTATAGAATCCGATACATGTATTGGAATACAAAAATCAGTTCCAAACACACCCAAAAATACCAATTCAAATGGGACAAATGTAGGCCGCCAAATGAGTAAAATATGCACAGAATATATAAACACACAGATGTGGAAATAAATCCATATAATAAATGGTAAATATGACATCAAAAAATATATCTGTGCCCAAAAATATATATCTTCATAGGAATCAGGTCGGCATGGTATATGGGTCTGATGCCCCACGCGTATCGCCGGGTAGTACCATCTTCCTCAGGGGTAGATCACATCTCGATCTCATTGTATACAATTTTTAATGTTGTTGTTTTGTGCTATTCAATAAATTATGGCTTTATTCAAATGTGCAGTTGTTCTATGCGGTCATGTCTTTTTTTTGTAGTTTCTACTGCCAGGAGGTATTGATTACCTATCATGGGTTTAGGCCATCAGTATTAAAATCTCAGACAACCCCTTTAAGAAAAAGTACACAATAACAAAAGCAAAGTTTTATAAAGCCACTCAATGCCGAATGTAGAGTTTAGCTGTAATAAGGGAAACATACAGGCCCAGATTTATTAATTCTGTAGTTGGCATAGACAGGCTGTCTAGACCTGCACCAAATTTATCACAGTGACCTATGCTGGATGGTAAATGTGGTGCAGGGATAGACACTTTTGTCTAACTCTGTACCAACTAATGGTTGGCTTAAAGGGATTCTGTCAGCAGCATTTCACATATTGAGTTATTTATACCATTGGATTCGGCCAGTTATCAGCAGTTCTAAACTGTAATTGTTATAGGTCACAGAGGCAGTTTTTGTGTTAAAAAAACGAATTTTAGTAGCTGTCACTCACTGTAAATAAGGAGCCCAAGGGGAGTTCCCAACCGTTGCAGGAGCCCGGGCTCGGCGATTCCTTGGAGCCCAGGCACGCCCACCTACTTAATATTCACTTCACTGACTCGCTCAGTGAAGCTCCGGCTCGGACGAAATCCCGCGCCTGCGCAGTACATCACGACAGGCCAGTGCCCGCAGACTGCACGGGCGCTGGCCTCGTGATGTACTGCGCATGCGCGGGATTTCGTCCGAGCCGGAGCTTCACTGAGCGAGTCAGTGAAGTGAATATTAAGTAGGTGGGCGTGCCTGGGCTCCAAGGAATCGCCGAGCCCGGGCTCCTGCAACGGTTGGGAACTCCCCTTGGGCTCCTTATTTACAGTGAGTGACAGCTACTAAAATTCGTTTTTTTAACACAAAAACTGCCTCTGTGACCTATAACAATTACAGTTTAGAACTGCTGATAACTGGCCGAATCCAATGGTATAAATAACTCAATATGTGAAATGCTGCTGACAGAATCCCTTTAAGAGAGACTGAACTTAACGCTAGAATTGTGGCACAATTTTAGCGCAAAATAGTGCGTCTTAGGTTATATACTTTTCATAAAAAACCTATAATGAATGCCAGACCCCTTGTAATCAATATAAATTTTATTAATCAAATAGACCAATGCATAAGTGAAAAAACATGTGTAGGTACAGGGAAAAAGGCGACATCTACTGGAGGAGAACACGGTGGGAACACATGTTCACAAAACAGAAAAAAGGAAAAGAAATAAAGTGCAAAAACAATCAGCAGCAAAAATATGCAGGACAAGAAGCAGTTACCCATACTATGTCACCTCCAGGATGGCGCCAGCCCCGACGTGCGTTTCGGTAAACCTTCGTCTTGCATACTTTTCATGCAAAGTCATGCCCCTTCCTGCTAAGCTCTACCCCTTTTTAGGCACAGACGCATCAATAGATCTGGTCCAGTGTGTGAAAGTTTTAGAGATTTGCCCCTGTTTTGACACCTATTACGGTAATTTTACAGTGGATTAAAGGGGTTATCCGGCACAAAACAATGCTCCCCCATATTCCGGTCCCTGACTACTTACCTAACTCCCCGCGCCGCTTCTGGTCCCCACACTGCCGCGGCTGCTTCTCCTCATGCGCAGATGAAAACATCCGGTGTTCCGGGGGGGGGGGGGGCGCGATGGTCAGCCAATGGCAGTCGGTGACAGGGACGAGCCTCCTTAGCATCACCTGCGATGCTAGGGAGGCTCGTCCCCGTTGCCTCCTGCAATTGGCTTACCCCCTCCCCCGATACCGGATGTTTTCATCTGCCCGCGGGGAGTCAGGTAAGTAGAATCAGTGTGAGGGGCCGGCATATGGGGGAGCATTTGTTAGTGTCAGATAATCCCTTTAAAGTGGTGGCAGACTAGACAAACCTTCCGTTAATAGACAAATTGATATTAAGTGACCTGAGCATTGTCTGGTTCACACACAGGAATGCATACTCTGTATAAAGCCCTGGATGTGCATTTGAGTATTTTCATCATCACTGGTAAATGTGTGGTCAGAAACAGAACACCGCTGCAGTCAGGATCCATATGGCAGAGGGCTGTAATTCAGACCAGGTTTCAAAGTGTTCCTCATCCCGCCTTTATTTTCAGATCCACCACAGCTATTTTAAACTTCCAAGAAATGCCAAACAAAATACTTTTCATTTTTGTGTATGTACTTGTGTGTGACCACCTCCACAGGACGGGATTATTTCAGTGATCATTTTACTGTCTAGCAGTCAGGGTACTAGAAGAAAACTTTCCACTATGTCAATTTTTATTATCTATCCTTTTCTTTATTTGTTTTATTTTGATCTTTTTTTATTAACTGGTGCGGGCTGTTCCGCAATGTCTTTTTGTTGTGTTAGCACGTTAGCAGGTCAGAATAACGGTAGCTTGTTGGGGTAGATGCTTCTAGAGGTAGAGAAATGAAGACAATCTCTGTGAATTCACTTTGTAGCTACACAGCTTTTTAACCAGAAGATGTCATCCCTTTTGGAGACATACCAACCATAAGATCCAAGCCAGTTCAATCTCAGGTGCCACAACACACGTCAGTGTTTGAATACAAAGAGTTGCAGTGCCTTTAGGTAGCTTAAAGAGGCTCTGTCACTAGGTTGTAACCTATGTATTTAAATACATAGGTTACAAGTCCTAGTGACAACTTTTAAAATCATACCTTTCATGCAGAGTTCTGCGCAGCGGTCGCGTAGAAATCTAAACTTTAAAACATATGCAAATGAGCCATCGGAGCACCGGGGGGCGGCCTCTTTCCTCTGGAGCACCGCTCCCCCGGGCCCGAGGCACGTCCCCTATCTCTAATCACGCCCCCTCCGGTACTTGATAGACAGCGCTAGACTTACCAGTCTAGCGCTGAACTCTCGCGCATGCGCCCTAAAATTTTTCCGGCGCATGCGCAGTAGCGCTTGCAGTTTCTACACTGCAAGCTCTGTCTTCTCTTCTGCGCTTCGCCGTCACTTCGCTAGTCCCGGGAGTGACGGCGCGTGCGCAGAAGAGAAGACAGCACTGCAAGCGCTACTGCGCATGCGCCGGAAAAATTTTAGGGCGCATGCGCGAGAGTTCAGCGCTAGACTGGTAAGTCTAGCGCTGTCTATCAAGTACCGGAGGGGGCGTGATTAGAGACAGGGGACGTGCCTCGGGCCCGGGGGAGCGGTGCTCCAGAGGAAAGAGGCCGCCCCCCGGTGCTCCGATGGCTCATTTGCATATGTTTTAAAGTTTAGATTTCTACGCGACCGCTGCGCAGAACTCTGCATGAAAGGTATGATTTTAAAAGTTGTCACTAGGACTTGTAACCTATGTATTTAAATACATAGGTTACAACCAAGTGACAGAGCCTCTTTAAGAGTAACTCAGTGGCAGGCTTTCCACTGGAGTCAGAAATGGGTATCAAACGCATATTTGACGTGAGTGTAAATGGTAAATGCATGTCCCTATTTGCAAATTCTAGGTATTCTTGAGGTCCTCTTGGTCACTGTAATATAGATATTATTTTAAATATTGTGAAAAAGTAACTCTAACCTCCACTGATATGCCCACAACACCAGATACAATATGATAAAAAGTGCCTTATTCTGGTTATCAGATGTTCATAGAGAGAGGTGTATGGCTGTGATTACACTTAGCAACTGTGATGGCAGAAAACCAGTCCAAAAACCGCACCATGGACACAAGGTGTGAACAAAGCCTAGCTTGCTTGTACGAGTCAAGAAGGTTCTGGGAGAAAAAGCCCAAAAATATGCTGATATAATCTCTCCTACTAGAACTTTGGGGGAATTTATCAAGCTCTGCACACCAGAATGTTGCTGTCAAAAAGTAACAAGTAGGGGGGCTGGGAATTTTTGGGGTCAATATTGAGACTTTTTAAGCACTGCGTCTTCATCAACTACAGATATGGAGTGAAAATTTGGACAGAATTTCAGAGTAGATCACTTTTGAGTCACATTTCAAGTACGATTTTTTCAAAAGTCCCAAAAAAGTCGCAGTTCTGCTCCACACATCCCCCCGATGTACTTTTACGGAAATGGGCTCAACCACATTGCATGTAATGCCAAATTTATTATTACCGTGCAGAATTTTATAGATTTGCCGCAGGCGCAAATAGCAACTCCAGTCTAAAAATGAATCTCAAATACACCTACAATGATAAATCCCCCCTTTGTTTTTTAATGTCAGTGTCCCCAGACTCTCTCCTCCTCCTGATTCTGCCGTTCCTATTTCTTACGGCTGAAAGTGAACATTAAATATGAAAACGATTTAAAATTCTGCAGCTATTGGCTCCACTCCATCACAGCAATGTTTGTAAGCGGCAGGCCATTCTGTACAGAGTATAGTTGACTGATATCCTTGCTTCATCCTGAGAGCACACCGATATCCCTGCTCCGGAAGGACACGCCGCCGATATCCCTGCTCTAGTAATTCACTATCCCCCGCCAATAAACATTGTTCCAGCCTAACACCCCAAAGCTCCAATGCAGTCGGACACACCAATGCAGAATTACTACAGCCTTGCCACATATGTACCCCATTGACTGCCATACTCCAATTATTGCCCTACATTAACCCCTTGATGACCTCCGCCGTACATGTACCGCAGAAGTCGTCACTTTAAAGATGGTGCCCACTCGTGCTCATCATGGGGGTCAGAAGATGGCACTAAAAAGAGAAAATGATTATTTTTTTACAAAGTTTTGTTTTCAGTATTAAAGAAAAACTATACAAATGTGTTATCGTTGTACTCGTATGACCTGGAGAATGAAGGTAACAGGTCAGTTTTACCTCATAGGGAACACCTTAAAAACAAAACCGATAAACTGTGTCAGAATTGCCTTTATTTTCCAATTCCACCTCATTTGGAATTTGTTTCCGGCTCCTCACTATTTCACATGCAATATTAAATGGTGCCATTAGAAAGTACAACTTGTCCCGCAAAAAAAACAAGCCCTCATACAGCTATGTGAAAGGAAAAAAAATGATATGCCTCTGGGAAGGCAGGGAGAAAAAGCAAAAATGGAAATTCGCCGGGTCCTCCAGGTTAAATCAGGGGTCTGATCAGAAGAAGACTCCATCCAATTATTTGTGATCTCCTGTTATCCTTGTGGCCTTCTTACTGTCTAACTTCATGAATTACATTTTTGTAAGTGGTGGGCCATCCTTTACAGGGTGTGTCTGAGAGTTGAGTCTAACAACACAGCTGGGCTAGTCACCAACGACCACAAAAAGTCTTGGTCGCCATCTGTAGCCATGAATTAGAGGCATTTCTCGTTTTCCTCAGTGTACACTTCTGCTTTTTAAAAGTCCAGATTATGTTGAAGTCAGTTCATTATCAAATTTTGAATTAAAGAACTCAATCGTTGTATGAATAGCACATTACATTTTCTGTCTTTTGATTGCTTTAATTTGCTATTTTTTCAGTTTTTTCTATTATGGGTTCTTGGCCAGTTGTTCAGTACTTGTTTAGTGATATTGTGAGCGTCACAAGACTGTATCCAGATGGTTTTATAACTCAAGTTTATCTTGGAATCCAATAACAGCTACCCACACTGATTAGTCTGAATTCATAAAATATTGTAAACTGCTTTAAATTCAGCATCTAAAGAAAGGTATATGTGGCGCTCACCATAAAAATCAGTGTCCTTTATTCAAAGCTTCATAAACTACAGCAGGGACAAGAGAGATGTTACAGAAAAGGTGACTGCCATTTCTCGTCATTACACTCTTCTTCCTGGCCTCATGTGTGGTGACCTGTACGCCCCATAAATATTTATTACCCTATACGTCACTACATTGCTACAGTTACAGGAATCTATCTACATGTTAAACAAATGGCACAAATAAATACACATCACATAACTTTCAATCAATAAATGGGCTTAAAGGGAACCTGTCAAGTTGAAAATGGTGTCTAAGCTGAAGGCAGTATTTTATCGAGCAGGAGGAGCTGAGAAGATTGATATATTGTTTTATGGGAAAAGATTCAGTGTAACTTGTAAATTATTTATATCTCTGCTCATTCTGGGCTTTGACGTCCAGGGGGCGGACCTATCAGTGATTGACAGCTATCTCTGTATACACAGTCATGGAGAGAGGCTGTCAATTACTGATAGCACCGCCTCCTAGACTTTAAAGCCCAGAATGAGCAGGAATTAAATCAATCAAATACAAGTTTTTCTGAATCTTTTCCCACAAAACTATACATCAATCTTCTCAACTCCTCCTGCTCTATACCATGCTGCCCTCAGATTATTTACAATTTTTATTGTGAAAGGTTCCCTTTAAATCATTGTGGCTTTTCAGACCAAACAGACCGATTGCATTACATTTCAAAATCTATTTTGATTAGCATTTTCACACTTCATTACCTATTCATACATTCATTATCTATCACCTCCTCATATAAGAGAGTCCATTTTTTTCAATCCCAGCAAAGCTCAAACAATCACTATTGTGGCATTCCCTCATAATGGCAAATCAGTCTTTTCCAGTTTTGATCGAATTTTGATGTTTTTTGAACCTTCCCTATAGTGGGCAAATTCTTTTACCTATATAAAAACAATCACAACAACAAACCACAATGTTTTACATGTCATGAAGTTCCTTATCCCATGTGTTGCACCAATTCTTCGATATTTTGACTGCTTAAAGGGTTTCTGTCACCACGTTTGACCATATTAAACCAGATGACATTTGCCATGCGCAAATGTCACCTGATGTCTAATATGGTCTTCTTTTTAAGATGTGTGTCCCCGTTTTCTTAAAAAAACTACTTTTGTAATATGCAAATTACCTTCACTAGGTGCCAGGGGCAGTAACCCTGCACCTAGTAGCGCCGTTTTCCCCACCTTCTATATTACGTCATCAGCGTAGAGTGACAGGGCCAGGCAGCTTGCTATATTTGCTGCTGGCCCTGTCAGCGCTGCAAATCCTGCGCCTGCGCCGTGGGTCCATCATTTGGCGCATTGAGTGCAGCTGGCTCCTCACTGCGCCTGCGCCGCCTTCTCTTCCGGGTATAGTGTGACGTCATCGGCGCAGGTGTAGTGAGGAAGCCGGGAGACCGGCAGCCAGCTGCACTCACTGCGCCTGCGCCAAATGATGGACCCACGGCGCAGGCGGGGGATTTGCAGCGCTGACAGAGCCAGCAGCAGATAGAGCGAGCTGCCTGGCCCTGTCAATCTACGCTGATGACGAAATATAGAAGGTGGGGAAAATGGCGCTATTAGGTGTAGGGTTACCGCCCCTTGCACCTAGTGAAGGTAATTTGCATATTACAAAAGTAGTTTTTTTAAGAAAACAGGGACACATATCTTAAAAAGAAGACCATATTAGACATCAGGTGACATTTGCGCATTGCAAATGTAATCTGGTTTAATATCGTCAAACTTGGTGACAGAAACCCTTTAAAGTAAAGGCTACATGTGCAATCACCACATGTATATGTATCCCTAAATCAGCTCTTCACTATATTATCTCTAGTGTTTTTACATCTCCCAAAGAAAATAGGTTTCCTGTAAAACGCTGTCATTCTCAATAATGATGCCAGTTTTGATGAATCACAGGTCTAATAGCATTACTGTGTCCATATGTGAATGACAGAACAAAATGTTTCTGTCTGTTTTCGTTCATTTAATAATGCTAATAAATCCTGGCCCACTGCACATTGTTGCATTCTCAATCATTTTCTGAGGATAGCCTTAGTAAAGTAAAACACATTTTCTTTTCCTGTGCATGCCCCATGATTTTTTTACTGACTCACTTTCAGTAAAAAAAATACTGAAATGTGAACAGACACATTTAAGAACTCGTTCACATTAACGTTTGTCACTGACAAATTTGTACCCATTAAATGCATCTGTTCACATTTTAGTTCACCGTGGGCCAGTAAAAAAAAAAAAAATCACTGCGACATGCACTACTTTGATCCGTGATGCGGTCGAAGCACGCCCATTGAAATCTCTGGGTCCGTGAAAATCACTGACACAACATAGATGGCATCCGTGTTGTGTCCGTTTTTCACTGAGGGCTAATATGAGATTCTTTGGAAATTAATTTTCAGCTGAGCAATTTCCGTAAATTACAGATTACACACGGATAGCAAAACCGGATCTTCACAGGTGAAACACGTATGCATTTTTTCACAGACGTGACACGGAAATGTGAACGAGGCCGAATTGAATGGGTACGTGTGCTGTCCACAGAAAATGTGGATAGTACACGTTAGTGAAAAACGGAAATGTGAACAAGGCCTTATACTGTAGTTCTAGGGAACGATAGTCTAAGCTGCATATTGTAGATTCCTAGAGGGCCTAAAAAAAAAGTTAAAAAATAAAAATCACTAAACGTTGCTTTTGTAGTTTTATTTATGTATCATATTTCTATATAGTTATTTGTATCATATGAGATTACAGTGTATGTATAGAGAATAGATGGTTATTGACAGCTATTACCTTTTTATTTTATAGTGAGGTGGACTAAATACATGAATTCAGTTTTATTCCTTTGGATGAATCGATTTAGGCCTCTTTCACACTAGCAGCAGCACGGATCCGGCACCTAAAGAGTGCCGACGGATCCGTACTGCCGCTGATACATGTGTGGAGCCGGAGCAGCGGTCCGGCCCCACATGTTGAAACAGACATTGGGTCAAGACACAGAGAACATACATACACACACATACACACAAACACATACATACTCACATACTCCAGACAGGGACGCCGGCAGTGCGTCTTCACGCGCCTCCTGCGCGCAGTGATGACGATTCCCCACAGCGCCCTCTGCTGGGCGCAGTGGGGAAATGTCATAGCTGCGTGCAGGAGGCGCGTGAAGACATGCTGCCCGCGTCCCTACCTGGAGTATGTGAGTATGTATGTGTGAGTATGTATGTATGTCTGTATGTATCTCTGTATATGTGTAGCCGGATCTGGAATGACCCCCCCCCCCATTGCAAGTCAATGGAGGACAGATCCGGATTACTGGTGTGTCACAGCAAACGGATCTGTCCCCATTGACTTGCGTTGGGGGTCATTCCGGATCCGTTTTGGTGCGGATGCCTGGACCGGAGAGAAAACCGCAGCATGCTGCGGTTTGTTCTCCGGTCTGAAGACGGAACGGAATGCTTTCAGGAGCATTCCGTTGTCTTCAGTTCAGTTTTGTCCCCATTGACAATGAATGGGGACAAAACTGAAGCGTTTTATTCCGGTATTGAGCCCCTATGACGGAACTCAATACCGGAATTTAAAAACGCTAGTGTGAAAGTAGCCTAAGGCTACAGTGTAATGGATGGTTATTGACAGCTGTTCGCTTTTATTTTATGGTGAGGTGGACTGAATACATAAATGCAGTTTTATTCCTTTAGATGAATCGATTTACTCTTTGCTGTGTTGTTTTCCGGTCTCTGAATGTACAATACTGTGGAGGTGCTTTGGCTTGCCTAGAGGCCAGGTGTATTTGGAGACGTGATTGCTAAGCATCCGATGCCTCATAGCACTGATCAACACAATAAGGTCACGGGCCAAGTGTATGTTCTTGTCAACGGTGACTAAACAATGGAACAGTCAGTACTGAGTAAGAAACAGCAATCTGCGTCACATTGTCCGTGATTGCTGTAGTGACTGCTTCCAAACAAGCTGTTAAATACAATACATAAAGTTTCATCACGTTTCATTTTCTCTGAGACAGAACAGTTGGAAAATGTCTTGGTCGTCAACCAGGCATTAACTATGGACACCTTTTGGTGCTGTGTTTTTATTATTGACTAGCTGAAGGACCCGGCTTCGCCCGGGTATATTTAATCTATTTCATTTAATGTTTGTATGTGTGTCGTTAAAAGATATTGAGAGTGACCTCTACAGTGCCCGCCCCTTAACAGAAACATCCACAGTGCCCTCCCCTTTAACTGTGACCTCCACAGCAGCTAGGGTGGCCACTGTCTTCACCCCAGAAAGCTGGACCTCACCGGCCATTCCCCTAAACGTGAAACAGCGCCCCCAGTCCCCATGAAGCCACACCACTAAACATTAGGCCACGCCCCATGGCTCCGTGAAGACACGGAGGAGACGCTGTCTGAGCGTGAGCTACTGAAAGGGTGGACATCCCTACGTCCCTGCGCCGGACGGAGAACGGAGCCAGAAAACCCTAACAGCAGCCTGCCCCTAGGATGGCCAGAGGTCCGGTTTTAGGCCGGACAGTCTGGCTTTCAGACTCCCTGTCCACCGTCCGACGCAGTGCCTGGAAAGACACAGGGATGTCCACCCTTTCAATAGCTCATGCTCAGACAGCTTCTCCTCCGTGTCTTCACTGAACCAGGGGGGCGTGACCTCATGTTTCTGGGTGTGGCTTCATGGGGACCGGTGGCACGGCTTCACGTTGGGGGGAGGCTGGACAGTCTGGCTTTCAGACACTGGGCCTGGATGGACACAGAGATGTCCTTTTGAACAGCTCACTCTCAGACAGCAGTACTGTGCAGTCTGAGCATGAGCTGCAAGAAAAAAGTCAACCTCCCTCCCACCCCTGCAGTTGAAAGAAGGTGATTTTTACCTTTATTTTTGCAATCCCTGTCGGCTGCGGAGTGAGAGGGGGCGTAGCCTGACCGGGTCGGGGGAGTGACTTAGTGGGACCTGGAGGTGGGTCTTTTAAGTCCTTTTTTTGAGGGTGGCCTGAATTACAGGTCGATGCCATAGAAATTTAGGAGGAAACACAGTGGGTAGCAGTAGAAGAAAACACATATTACTATGTGTGAAATTTACATTATATGAGGTAATGATTGATGATGAGTTAGTCTAAAACATAAGTTATAGTTATGGTAACTGGAATATCCCTTTAACAGTGTCATCCACAGCGCTCTGCCCCTTTAAAGCAGACCTATAGCAATGAACTGGCTGTGTTGTTATGGAAACCTGTTGTGTGTGTGGAGACTAACTGCCTGTGAGCTTCTATTGGCTGATAAGGGTCATGTGACCAGGCTTCTATTGGCTAATGCATTTTTTGGGAATATCTCAGGAACGGTACGTCCTGGAGAGCTGAGACCTGTTCTAAAACCTTCCCGGACACCTGATGTACCTGTGTGCCACATTTTGTGATTGTAGCTGCGACGGTGCGGATTCCTTTAGCGGACACACACACACACAGCTTTATATATTAGATTTATATGTATTTTGATCTATTAAAAAATTGTAATGGTTTTTTATTTTAAAAAAATTGCTTTGCTTGGCTTCTTTCTCTTCTATGTTTTAGGGCACGTGCACACGAACATATTTTTGGTCCGCATCCCATCTGCATTTTTTTGGGGTCGGATGCAGACTCATTGACCTCAGTGGGACTGCAAAAGATGCGGACAGCGCACCAATCCATATGTCCGATCAACCGCCCCGCAAAAAAACTAAACATGTTCTATTCTTGTCTGTTTTACAGACAATGATATGACTGTTCTATTAAGGGCCGGCCATTCCGTTCCGTAAAATGCGGAACACACATGGCCGGTATCTGTGTTTAGCGGATTGCAAAAATGGCAGCGGCCGTGTGTATGAGACCTTACACTACATAACAACTGCAGAAAGCTGTTCAGTAGCAAATCTGTCAGACTGATTGTCTGGTGACTCGGTCCCCAGTCCTTCTCTGACCTCTCCTGAATGATCTTCTAACCTGATTTATGAGCAAATGAAAGTTACAGGGTACCCATCGCTCATGTGTTGATAACTATGTTTTTAGCAATCTGTATGACAGGGACTTTTATGGGGACTTTCGCTGTCCCTGTGCCAGTTCTCTCCTCCTGCAGCTACCATTTTCTGTTCACTCAAAAACTCTGCAGTTGTACTTTGTTCCTGCAGAGTTTATTGAACCAGACAGGCGTCTATAGAGTTGGATTTGCATGGATGTGACTGAGTGTCAGTTTATAAAGATAAACCATGACATGCAAATTGTTTGGATTAATATTTGAGCCAATCTTACCAACCATAGTGTCATATACAGTACATGATAGGAGAGGGTTCCATTCAGCAGATACTTTTTATGCTTGGAAATGCAGTTTTTTTTTTCCATCTCGCAAAATGACTCCACACATAAACGTAAGGTTCGGAATTGCTATATGATGAAGCCTGTACAAAAAGAATGGCCATATCACTAACCCATACTGAAAGACACAATTTCTCGGTCGTCACATTGGGGGTCACAGGACAATGGGTTATATCTTGCTGCCACTAGGAGGCTGACACTAAAAAACAACTAAAAGAAGGTCGGCTCCTCCCAGCAGGATATAACCCGCCTACTGGCAGAAAAGTGTTTAGTTTACTGTCAGTAGGAGGCAGACACGGGTCTGAGTTCCCAGCCCTTGTCTGTTGTTCATTTTTTCTTTATTTTCTTTAATTTTCTTTACAGGTTCTGGAATAGCTGGGTAATCTAGACCCAGCTTCCCATCTTCTGTGACCAGGGCACAGTCCTTATTATAGAAGGGCTGTTAACCCTGGGTCACCAACGGCCGGACCCAGGGGACCGGAGCTCCTCCTGATCCCCTCTGCGGACCACCCATCCGCCATGTCCCTCTGCTCCTCAGCCCCCCAGAGCTGCAGCAGTTCAGAAGGCCTGTGCCGGCAGAAGACTTTGGAGGGTAAGTATGACCTCCTGTTCCAGGCAGCGATCGATTTTTTTATTTATTTTTTTTCCCCCTTACCGCTCTCCCTCCTGACCCTCCTCCACATGGCCGGGCTCTTCCTCCTCCGGCATGGAGGTATGCGCCGCAAACGGGTGCCATCTTTGCTGTACCCAACCGGGGACGCGTTGCGCAGGCTCCGCCCCTTCTTCCCGCGCGTTGTGACGTCATCCGGCCGGGCCAGCCTCCCCTGTTTCTCGTGCTATCTCTGGAGCGCAGTGCCTCCCTGTGCCACCTCGTGTTGGCTCTCCTTCGGCGTGTCGCTCAGACGTCCCCTTCAGTCCTCCACCTGGACACCACCACCTCCATTCAGACGGCGGCTTCTCCCTGGGATCCCTGGGCCTCCTGCGTCGGTGACCCTGCGCTGCTGGATTTGTCTACGGCTTCCCAAGCCATGGCCGCTGTTCTAGACCGCCTTGCCTCTTCCCAAGCGACCCTCGTCCCTTCTGCTCAGGTTCGCGCACCTTCCCCCGGTCCCTCCTCCGGCTCCCGCTGGGCCAGAAGTCGCTCTCGCAAGCGTCCTCGTTCGGCTCCTTCCCACTCTTCCTCCGGATCTCCAGGTCCCTCTGTACCTGCTGGGGACGTCTCTCCCTCGTGAACGCTCTCTTTCTCCTGGGGAACTTTCCAGCTCAGGATCCCATTCCTCTTCCCTCCTGGAGGAATCTGGTAGCTCTTCGTCTACCGTAGATAGTTTGGTCTCTGCCATTCGGGACACCTTTCAAATTTCTGACAGTCAGGAGTTGCCTACTGCGGGTGACGTCTTTTCTAAAAGCTCCCAGCGGGTTCGTCCCTCTTTTCCCTCTCATAGGGAGTTCGATGCCTTGTTTGAAAAAAGCTGTAACTCTCCTGATAGACGTTTTTCTGTTCCCAAACGTATTGCTGTCCTTTATCCCTTTCCTTCGGAGCAGGTCACAAAGTGGTCGTCCCCGCCTTCTGTGGATTCACCTGTTTCCCGCCTGTCCAAGTCCACCACGCTGCCTTTAGATAACGCCGCCTCTTTAAAGGACACCACGGACAAACACGTGGAATCCTTTGCCAGCTCTGCGTTTCAAGCGGCGGGTACTTCTCTTCTTCCCACCTTGGCCTCTACCTGGGTTTCTAAGGCCATTTCTACTTGGGCTTCTCAGCTCAAGGAAGGCATCCTTGCGGGTGCTTCGGTGCAGGTGCTTGCTGACCTCGCTCAACAAATTCAGGAGGCGGGTCAGTATCTCTGTTCCCCTTTCTTTGATGCGGCGGGCTGTGCCGCTTCGGCTTCGGCCAACCTTGTAGCCATCCGCCGCTCTATTTGGCTACGGGAGTGGCGCGCCGATGGCGCCTCCAAAAAATCCCTCACCGGCCTTCCCTTCTCTGGCACTCGCCTCTTTGGGAAGCGTCTTGACGAGATCATTTCGGAAGCCACGGGAGGTAAAAGCTCTCTCCTTCCTCAACAGTGTCCCAAACGTCAGGATTCCCACCGTAAAGCGGGTTACTTCCGTTCCTTTAAGTCCCTCCCTCCATCGCGATCCTCTCATCCGACGGCTTTGCAGGCTAAGAGGCCCGTTTTTTCTAAGCTACGTTCTTCTTGGCAATCTCGTCCCGATGCCTCGCGTTCCACTTTCAAGTCTGGTGGCGCCAAGGCGCCCTCTTCCTGAGGGTCTCTCCCTACCCGACAATCTTCGGGTGGGCGGTCGCCTTCATCTATTTTGGGACGTCTGGCTTACCCAGGTTCAGGATGCCTGGGTGCGGGATGTGGTCGCCCACGGATACAAAATAGAGTTTTCTTCCCGTCTCCGCGACCGCTTCTTTCTGTCTCGCGTCCCTCGCTCTCCGGCCCTGGCGGCAGGATTCCACCAAGCTCTAGCCTCTCTTCTTTCCAAAGGCGTGGTGATACCTGTTCCTCCTTTGGAGCGTTTCAGGGGGTGCTACTCCAACCTCTTCGTGGTTCCAAAGAAGGACTGTTCGGTTCGTCCAATTCTGGACTTGAAACTTCTGAACCGGCAGGTCAGAATCTTCCATTTCCGAATGGAATCCCTCCGTTCCGTGATAGCGGCAATGGAACCGGGGCAGTACATGTCGTCGGTGGACTTCAAGACGCCTATCTGCACGTACCCATTTTTTCCCCCCATCAGCGTTTTCTACGCTTCGCAGTCGGCCAGGATCATTTTCAGTTTGTGGCCCTGCCTTTCGGGTTGGCCTCGGCCCCCCGAGTTTTCACGAAGGTCATGGCGGCTGTCATGGCGATTCTTCGGGCCCGGGGGGTCTCGGTGACCTCCTACCTCGACGACATTCTCATCAAGGCTCCATCCCGGTCTCTCAACGGAGAGAGCCTCCACATCACCTTGGACACCCTCTCTCGATTCAGTTGGCTCATCAACCTCCCCAAGTCGAATCTATCTCCCTCACAGACCATCTGGTTCCTGGGGCTGTCCTTCGACTCTGCGAGAGGTCGCGTTCTCCTTCCGGAGGACAAGCTGTTATCTCTTTGTTCGGGGGTTCGGTCCCTTTGTTCCTCTCGCTCTGTGACTCTCCGGTTCTGCATGAGGGTTCTGGGGAAAATGGTGGCCTCGATGGAAGCAGTGCCCTTTGCCCAGTTCAGGACTCGTCCGCTTCAGCTCTTCCTGCTGTCGCGATGGGACAGGTCCCTTCCGTCACTCGACCACCTCGTTCACCTTCCATCTCGCCTGGGGGGGGAGCTCCAGTGGTGGCTTTGGTCTCCCTATCTCCTCAGCGGCCACTCCTTCCTCCCTCTTTGGTGGCAGGTGGTGACGACAGTCTCCAGGGCTGGGGCGGTTTGGCTCTCCCTTCTCCATTGGCAGTCCGACCTGCAGGGACTCCCCGTCCGCATACAGTCGGACAACGCCACCGCCGTGGCATACATCAATCGTCAAGGCGGAACTCGCAGCAAGGCAGCAATGGAGGAAGTGGTGCTGATACTCACCTGGGCGGAAGGAAACGTGCCGGCGCTGTCGGCGGTTCACATCCCCGGAGTCTAAAACTGGGTGGCGGACTTTCTGAGCCGCACACGGGTGGACCCCAACGAGTGGTCTCTACATCCCAAAGTCTTCCACCAGATCTGTCTACGCTGGGGGACGCCGGACGTGGACTTAATGGCCTCTTGGCTCAACAAGCAAGTCCCGCAGTTCGTGAGCAGAACTCGGGATCCCGCCGCCGTCGCCACGGACGCTCTGGCTCCAAGGAATCACCAGTTCGCCCTGCCTTACCTCTTTCCTCCTCTTCCGCTTTTGCCACGGGTGGTCAAGAAGATCAAGGTGGAAGGCGTTCCGGTGATTCTGGTGGCTCCGGACTGGCCCAGGCGCGTCTGGTACGCGGATCTCGTCTCCCTGGCCGTCGACGCCCCCTGGCGTCTGCCAGACCATCAGGATCTTCTCTCTCAGGGTCCCGTTTGCCACCCGCGTTTTCGGTCGCTACGTTTAGCGGCCTGGCTGTTGAGACCTATATCTTGAAGTCTCAAGGCTTCTCCGACGCAGTGGTGCGGACGATGATTCGGGCCCGGAAGGCATTTATTATCGCGTCTGGAAATCTTTCTTGCGGTTCTGCGAGGCTTCATCTGCCCCACCTCTGGCTTTTTCGATCTCATGTCTTCTGGCCTTCCTCCAAGCAGGCCTGGACTTCGGTCTAGCTTTTCGTTCTCTCAAAGGCCAGGTCTCCGCCCTCTCTGTTTTTTTCCAGCGTCCTCTGGCTTCCCTTTCGCAGGTTAAGACTTTCCTGCAGGGCGTTGCTCATACTGTCCCCCCTTATCGGGCCCCCATTTCTCCGTGGAACTTAAATGTTATTCTCAATGCGCTACAGTTGTCCCCTTTCGAGCCACGTGTTTTCCTCGTGGCGATCACCTCTATCCGCAGGGTTTCGGAGCTTGCGGCTCTTTCTTGCCGCTCTCCCTTCCTGGTTTTCCATTAGGATAAGGTGGTTCTGTGTCCGTCTCCTTCCTTCTTGCCTAAGGTGGTCTCCTCCTTCCATCTGAACGAGGATATCATCCTTCTGTCCTTCTGCATCCCATCCTCGGGAGTGCTCTCTCCATTGTCTGGATGTGGTGCGCGCCCTCCACACTTACCTTTCCCGCACTGACCCGTTTCGTCGCTCCGACGCCCTTTTCATCTTTCCTGACGGTCCCAGGAAGGGGCTTGCGGCTTCTAAGGCCACACTGTCCCGCTGGGTTCGGTCGGCCATTTTGGAGGCGTATTGCAGCAAGGGTCAGGTGCCTCCTTTTCGGGTGTCGGCTCACTCCACTCGCTCGGTGGGGGCGTCTTGGGCGGTGCGCCACAGTGCTTCGGATTTGCAAGTGTGCAAGACCGCCACGTGGTCTTCATTACACACGTTCTCTCAGTTTTACCGGGTGAACACTTATGCCTCGGCTGATGCGAGTTTGGGAGAGTCCTGCAGGCTGCGGTGGCTCCTTCGGTCTGAGTTTTCTGGTTTTCCTTCCCGCCCTGAGGGACTGCTTTTGGACATCCCATGGTCCTGTCTCCCCCAATGTGACGACCGAGAAAGTAAGATTTTTTTGCTTACCGGTAAAATCTTTTTCTCGGAGTCTTCATTGGGGGACACAGCACCCACCCTTTATCTGGTTTCTGAGTTTCGTTGTCTGTCCGGTCGTAGTTCTCTAGCTTGAGTTCGACTGTTATGTGTTTGGCTCCTCCTATTGCTTTTTTACACACTGGTTAGTTTTCTGCCAGTAGGCAGGTTATATCCTGCTGGGAGGAGCCAACCTTCTTTTAGTTGTTTTTTAGTGTCAGCCTCCTAGTGGCAGCGAAGATATAACCCATGGTCCTGTGTCCCCCAATGAAGACTCAGAGAAAAAGATTTTACCGTTAAGCAAAAAATCTTACTTTTTGCACTTGCCTCCCAAGATTTGGTGAAAGGGAAGATGCCATAGTGCCACCATAATAAACAAGAAAACAGGATTTGTTCGATGGCTACAACTCCACCGGGAGATGAATTTACAGTGTAATGGATGGTTATTGACAGCTGTTAGCTTTTATTTTATGGTGAGGTGGACTGAATACATAAATTCAGTTTTATTCCTTTAGATGAATCGATTTACTCTTTGCTGTGTTGTTTTCCGGTCTCTGAATGTATAATACTGTGGAGGTGCTTTGGCTTGCCTAGAGGCCAGGTGTATTTGGAGACGTGATTGCTAAGCAGCCGATGCCTCATAGCACTGATCAACACAATAAGGTCACGGGCCAAGTGTATGTTCTTGTCAACGGTGACTAAACAATGGAACAGTCAGTACTGAGTAAGAAACAGCAATCTGCATCACATTGTCCGTGATTGCTGTAGTGACTGCTTCCAAACAAGCTGTTAAAATACAATACATAAAGTTTCATCACGCTTCATTTTCTCTGAGACAGAACAGTTGGAAAATGTCTTGGTCTTCAACCAGGCATTAACTATGGATGCCTTCGGAGCTGTTTTTTATTTATTTATATGTATTTTGATCTATTAAAAAATTGTACATATTTTGGTCCTCATTCGATCTGCATTCACTTAAATGGGCATGGATGCGGACAGCACACCCATCCATATGTCCGTTCCATGACCCCGCAAAAAAACAGAACATGGCCGGCCCTCTGTAAAACGGACAAGAATAGGACTGTTCTTTTAAAGGCCGGTGATTCCGTTCCGCAAAATGCGGAACACACATGGCCCGTATCTGTGTTTTGCGGACCACAAACAATGGCAGCGGCCGTGTGTATGAGACCTTACACTACATAACAACTGCAGAAAGCTGTTCAGTATCAAATCCATCACACTGGTTGTCTGGTGGCTCGGTCCCCAGTCCCTCTCTGACCTCTCCGGAATGATCTTCTAACCTGATTTTTGACCAAATGAAAGTTACAGGGTACGCATCGCTCATGTGTTGATGGCTATGTTTTTAGCAATCTGTATGACAGAGACTTCTTTATGGGGACTTTCGCTGTTCCTTTGCCAGTTCTCTCTTCCTGCAGCTCAAAAAGGCGTCAGTAGAGTTGGATTTGCATGGATGTGACTGAGTGTCAGTTTATATAGATAAACCATTACATGCAAATTGTTTGGATTATTATCTGAGCAAATCTTAGCAACCATAGTGTCATATACAGTACATGATAGGAGAGGGTTCCAGTCAGCAGATACTTTTTATGCTTGGAAATGAACATTTCTTTCCGTCTAGCAAAATGACTCCACACATAAATTTAAGGCTCGGAATTGCTATTGGACAACAACAAGCCCGTACTAAAAGACACAAAGGAAAGGAAAGATGCTTTTGTGCCACCATAATAGACATGAAAACAGGGTTTGTTCGATAGCCACAACACCACTGGACTTTGCAGTGATGTTACCATGTAAAATAAATCTCATGCCACTACCTTTACCTCTAATTCACATAACTGGTCTTTAAAAAGTGTATTTAACTTATATGTCATATGTTAACTTGTATGTGTGTGATAATGAAGGTTGGATTGTTAGGGTACATTGCATATTAGTTTTTCTACTGTGTTTTGTCTTTTCAGGGTTGGATACAGCCAAGATAAAGCAAGCAGGCGTTATAGGAGGCCAAACAAGCACTCGAAGAATTGGGGATTACAAAGTCAAATATAACTACAATGACATGGAGTTGCTAAGGTGAGAGAATTACTGAGTATTGTCTCTCACTCTTTATCCTTTTTTGTTACATAGTATTGTTGTATTTTAGTCCTCAGGCGCTCATTATATGGACTACGGCTCCCAGGACAGTAGGCATATAATATGTACATAGGATCCAGTGAATGTCCCTAAAGCATGAGAAAAACATAAGTGACGTGTTCCCTCTTTCCATCAGATGTGGTTCAGCACTCACAGGGTAGGGCCCACTTGTAATGGACAATGCTATATGACCACGTACTGTCTTAGTTTAAAAACTAAAGTACATCCTTAATAGGGGTTTCCAAGACTTAGCCCCATTTTACTTAAGCTCCCGAACATGTGGTACTTACTGCTCAGCACCCTGGGTTTTTCTGGTCCAGCCGGGGTACATAAAGTGTCGTGTGCCACTTCAGCCAATAACTTGTCTCAGTGGTAACATCTACCCAGGCCACATATGACCCAGCAGTGACATTCTGCTTGAGAACACGTCACTGGTGAGGCTAATCATTGGCTGCAGCGGCACACGTGGCCCCATGAGTACTCCAGCCAGAGGTAAACAAGGTGGGGATCAGAAGATCGACAAACTGAGTTAAGGTAGCCAAACCAGAGCAGCAGAGAGCAAGTGAGTATGATTCTTTCCTTAGGTACCACACTCTAAGGGACATTAAGTAAAGAGAGGCTCAATCCCTTTTAAATGTGTAATCTTCTTTTATAGATTCTTGAAATCAGTCATTTTGACCAGTCTGAACAATTTTATTACAGAAACTTAAGTCTCCATGCAAATTTGGTTTCTATAGCTGTGATTTCTTATCGAGTATTAATAGAAGAACAGAGCATAATCTGTCAACAGCAGAATAGAATAAAGAACCAAAATACGTTTTAGAGCATATTCTACAAAGTAGAAAATAAAGTATATGTTGATTTGTTACCTACATTATATATGAGACTGTCAAAAACAGTGGGAGGTTTTGATCTGTTAGCCCCCAAAATGATGAGTAAACCTGGCCATACACAGAAGATGAATATACTGAGCATCCAATATGTGTAAGGGAAATACAACATGCCCGATTCTTTGTTCTCAGGTGAGAAAAGCCATGGCAGAGATGGCTGACATCTCCTTATTGAAAACATGTACACGCCCAGCCAAATGGAGTTCGTATGTGAATGGCAGAGGCGGACCGGGAACATAAAGTGGCCCTGGAAAAAATACTAAAAGTGGCCCCATTTTGTAGTCTGGTTCAAATTGATGGAATTCAGGGCCAACGCAAGTAGGCATGGCCAGCAATATCATATTGCACCACATTATACCACCCTAATAGAGCTAAATACCACAGTCCATCACAAAATACATCTCCCAAAACTTCCACTGGCCAGCCGAGAGGAGGGCTCAGGCTTCCCCCTGGGCATCGACCCACCGGGAAATTTCCCTGTAAGGTCTATGGCCAATCTGCCCCTGGTGAATGGGGTGGGTTTGGGAGGAATAGCTGTCAGCCACACAAACAGCTATCTAAAGTGTACGTCCAGGTTACAGGTCTAGTTGTATTTAGACGCATAACATATGGTCTGTTAATCCAGACATATCCATCTTTTTATCAGAGTCCTGTAGCACAGAAGTGTGAATAATGCGTCTTATTCAGTCAGAATATTCTACTCTCACTTCACACCAGCTGCTGGAGTCAGAAGTCTACTAATGTTATTGGAAGTGTGGATTGTAGGTACCTGCCTGCTACCAGATGTTACTGCATATTTATTACACTGAACGTTTTTATATGAAAGATCACTTTTATTACTTCATTTGTTTACATAGTTTCATAGTTAGAACAGCTGAAAAGTCCATATGAGAGGGAACGGATTTGGATGGAGGGAGGGTTAGGAAGACAAACGCCCCATAAGACGGCAGCATATTGAAATGACAGACCCGCTTTAATCCTTTGCTGTCAGGGGTGCTTGGACATTTTGCACCTCTGGTAAACAGGACAATTTGTACAAATAAAACCTAAATTACAAAATAAAAAATCATACTAACCCCTCATACCCGTGTATATTCTGAAAGTAGACACCCGGTACATCGTCAAAATGCCTCTCAGTTCTTTATACAAACAGACACCTTCATGCCTCAAAGTGTAATTTTTCATAAAAGGTATATCCATGGCCAGGATGCCTTCTCAGGAAAAATGCATCTGTCCTCGGCAGGGAAACAGTTAAAGGTAATTGCTGTTACCTTGGTTTAGTGGAATCCAAACTCCTTAGAAGTGGCTTTTTAACCTGTTTCAGACAAATTTTTATTTTTAGAACTTTTTCATCTAAAACGAGATGTTCATCTGTCAGATGGACAGTGCAAGTGGCAGACCGTCTCTTTGCTATGGGGTGGGGGATTGAGAGGGTTTATTTCTTTTTTTTTCTTTGTGTGGGTTTCAATAATGGCTCTGTATGTCAATTATATGATCAGCTGTCATACAATCTATAAAGAAAGAGTCCATTTTCCCTGTATAATTTGGAAAAAATGTTTAATAAAAACTATCTGATTTAAAAATAAAACAAGATGTTTATACAGAATCCTTCCAATGTGTCAGAAGTAAAGGCGCTGACTGAGCAGGCAGTTATTGGGAAGGAACCGTTTACATGCACCCTATGGGGCGAGCAGCGGCTACTGCAATCCCTCTTCCTCATACAGATTCATTGTTTTCAGGCAGCAGATCCCTGTTTACACTGCACAATCTGCTGCCCAGAGACTGTGATTTGTGGTGTCCACATCAATGATGATTGACTGCTTGGCTTGTACCCTTAGGGCTCATTCACATGACCATATGTTCGGTCTGCATCCTATCTGCATTTTTTGTGGATTGGATTGTGGATCCATTTATTTCAGTGGGGCTGCAAACAATGCGGTCATCACATCTTGTACCTTGTACTGTCCACATCCATATGTACATTCCACAGCCCCACAAAAAAAGACATCATGTCCTATACTTGTCCGTTTTGCAGACAAGCATAGGACATTTCTGCAGGAATTAAAAAAGAAATGGCGGCATTAATTTGGCTGGTATCTGTTTTCTGCGGGTCCGCGATTTACAGACTCTAAAACTGATGCAGCTGTGTGCACAAGGCCTTACACGGGCCAATTATCAGGAACGAGCATTCATACAAACATTTGTTCCTGACAAATTGCCCCATGTAAATCTAAAACCAGATTGCAAAAAAAAAGTTAAATTAATTGTGAATTCAGTCTACGAGATGAAGACACATCCGGATTACTGCACATCACCAAACCGTTCTTTGTGTCCTGCTGAAGGTCTGTATGAGGTTGAAGCAGGGCAGATGCTTAGCACAAGTATGAATCTCAGTGTCATACAATGTCAGTGCACAGCATCACAGACATGAGAATATTGGTATTTAAAAGAAATTTCTATAAAACCAAGGGTTGCTGGTTCTCACTGAAGAGAACAAGTAGGTGGATGTCAGACAAACCAGAGACTTCTTGTTAGGTAAGATGGGTAGATTGTGTGTCTATTGGAGGGGTCTCGGAGAGACAGCACAGTCCTGGATAACAAAATCTTGAGAACCTCCCGAACACTAGTGATTGTTTCCCATGGATTTATGTAATTCTACATCACTTTAGGAATTTACCCCTCACACCTTGTGGGGGCACCTCAACTATTAGCTAGATTTGCATCAGACGACAGTAAAAACTTTCACATTCCTTTTCTATGAACTGCTACAACTGTTTACTCCTCCACTTACATGTAGTTGGTTGTGCTTTACATAATTTGTCTCAATTACTGAATTATTTCTATGCCCTCATAGGCTATAAATATGCAACTCTTCAGACATTTCTTTATATCATGTCTGATGTAGAGACCTATTAGACGCACTTTTTCTCCTCAATCTTGTGTATCTTCTGATGCATCTAATAGTCTAAATACCAGCATCAGAAGCAGGAGACTCTGAGCTCTGTTACTGACTGACAGGTCCTGGCAGGGCAGTCTGTGAGCACAGCATGCACTAATATTTTATACATAATCTGCCCTGCCAGGACCTTTGTAGCCCCCCTCCATGCTGTGCACAGGACAGGTCCATAACTCCAGACTCCTACTGCTGCTTCTGACTGCGTAAGCTTAGGCAGCAAGGTGGTCCCTAGTAATGACAGTGCTCTGTGCCTGGAAAAGTCATGGGGATCTGTGGCTTGGAATGTGATGAGGCACTGTGACTGGCATAGTCGGGGCATTGTGATTGCTAATGTGATAGGGCACTGTGGCTGGCATAGTTGGGGATGTTATGGCTGCTAATATGATGAGATACTGTAGATTGCATAGTCAAAGGGCACTGTGGCTGGTAATGTGATGAAGCACTGGCTAACATAGTCAGGTGGCACTGAGACTGGCATTGTCAGGGGCATTATAGCTGCTAATCTGATGAGGCATTGTGGCTGGCATAGTCAGGGGGTACTGAGGCTAATAATGTTATCAGGCACTGTGGTTAACATAGGGGGCACTAAGATTGTCATAGTCAGGGGGCATTATGGCTGCTAATGTGATGAGGCCCTGTGGCTGGCATACTCAGGGAGCACTGTGGCTGGCAATGTGATGGGGGTACTGTGGCTGGCACTGATGAGGCACTAGGCCGGCATAGTCAGGGGGCACTGTGGGCTGCAGTGTTATGAAGAATTGGCTTTTGTACTGTATCAACCATAGGATTTATACAGTAAAAATTGTGTTTTCTATTTTTATGCTTCTAATTGTTGGTGCGTTTTATGGTCCAGTGCATCTCATAGTCTGAAAAATTTGGTAAATAGTCTTGAAAGCTCATGGTTTGTCTAATTAGCATATGATAAAAGGTTAAATTAAAGGGTTTCTGTCATCAGAATTTAGCATTGCAAACCGAGTGTCATTTGCAATGCGCAAATGACACCCGATGACAGATATGTTAATTTTATAGTTTTCTGTAGTGTAGGTTTGGAGAAAAAAGCAACTAATAGCGGTGTAATACCTCCTCTTACCCCTCCTCCGTTGTGGTGATTGACAGGGCCAGGCAGCCAGCTCTTTCGGCTCCCGGCCCTGTCCGAGTGCGAAATCGCCGAAAGCACATGCGCGGGATTTCGCACTCGGACAGGGCCGGGAGCCGAAAGAGCTGGCTGCCTGGCCCTGTCAATCACCGCAACGGAGGAGGGGTAAGAGGAGGTATTACACCACTACTAGTTGAAGGGTTAACGCCCCCTGCACCTAAGGAAGCTCATTTACATATTTTAAAAACGCTTTTTTCTCCAAACCTACGCTACAGAAAACTATAAAATTAACATATCTGTCATCGGGTGTCATTTGCGCGTTGCAAATGACACTCGGTTTGCAATGCTAAATTCTGATGACAGAAACCCTTTAAAGAAAATCGGGGACACTGTAAAGAAAATTAATAGCAGACTTAGACTCAGGTGTTATTGGCACATTGAGAATGTCATCCTGTTTAATAGGGAAAAAGGTGACAGAAACCCTTTAAGTGTTAGACAGATTCTATTTATCAAATATTACATTACATTTAACATGCTGAAAACGTTCAGTGTGACACGTGCACATATTTGGGGTAATCTGGAAGGCCATTACTGCACTCTACTTGGAAATGGTATCTGTTATAATAGGAGCGTTGCATAGGGCAATGCTGCAAGTTGGGGCGCGGGACTTAGCGGTCGGTAATATGGGTTCATAATATCAAATACTATGAGGTCTTACATGCTCTACAATGTGTAGAATATGGCACTAGCACTTTATTGGTATATACTTATCTTATGACTTTATATTGCTAATCATGTGGACTTCTGTTTGAGACTATCTGTTTAAGGTCTGTAGTATATGCTAACATAAGAATATACATTCCCAGTAATTTGGATGGGACGGTCAATTGATACTATATCTTGTTTTTCCGTTTTTACTATTAACTCTGTGGAATTCTTTGTCTGATTTTGCATATAATACTACAAATACCCATTGGCTCATGTTTGCCCTCCTTTGTCCCTGTATAATCATGTACCTAGGATTGTCCTCCATCATTATTTATCAATTTTAATATATGTGTTATTTATTGAGATATTAATAAAGACTCATTGAGTTCAATATTCTCCCAGTTTTTGATTTTGGGTTTATATATTGATTGTGGGTCAGTGGGAGTTACTGTGTATATATATATATATATATATATATATATATATATATATATATGGACCCGTTCTATTTATATGTTAGTAAATAATGTACAGGGCAATGCTGCAAAGGTGGTGAGCAGCAATGATTGCCACAGAAGTTTTTATGTCAAGTGTGTTCTAGAAGTTTGTGTAATTTATTTCATTGTTTCAGTTGCTTGTTGTGCTTTTGTTCTCAGTGCAGCAAAATCTAAGCCAATCACAGCAGAGCCAGAAATCCACGGTTGTCAGCCACTGGACGGTGTAACAGGATTCCTGGTTCTCATGTCAGAAGGGTTGTACAAAGCTCTGGATGCTGCACATGGACCTGGACAAGCAAATCAGGTGTGGTGGATACTTTCACTTTTCACTTTCTTCATTTTATTTTAAATAATAAACAGTAATACATTCTTTACAATTATTAATTTTCAATTTTGATGTAAAGGAGATAGCAGCAATGATTGCCACAGAATTTGCCAAGCAAGTGTCTCTGGATGACGTTGCTCAGGCGGTGGTGGAGAGAGTCAAGCGGATACATCATGGCACCTTTGTCAGTGGTGGAGAGCGTGCCAAGTTTTGTACCAAGCATGAAGACATGACCTTGCTTGTCCGTAACCTGGGCTACCCTTTGGAAGAGATTAACCAAACTACTCTTACTCCTACCCAGGGTTTGTGACATTTTGTGAAGTATGTTTGCTTTTCAATAATAGATTCTCTGTTATAAAAACACATATTCTACATTTTAGGTGGCCGAGTATACCCGGTATCTGTGCCCTATTCAAATGCCCAGAACACTAGTAAAACTAGTGTCACACTCTCTCTGGTTATGCCATCTCAGGGAACAATGGTGAATGGTACCCACAGCAGTTCAACGCTGGACGGAACAACTCCAACACTGTAAGTAAATCACTGTTCACAGTATCACTTTCTGACCTATATCACAATTTGGGGGGTGCTATTTCTCCTTAGGGAGAGAGCATCTTTGTTGGTGTCAGGATACTTATAGGCCACACATGCTTCTCTGGAATTCTGGGAAGAGAGTATGCAAATGAGCTCTTAACAAGCCCCACCTCTAATGCCACCAGATGTAAGGCAGCTATCCTAGAAGTCAATGTTCCACCCATATTCAAAAAGGCTGTAAATGGAGAGCCATGGCAGAAGAGATTATTAGGGAAGTGTAATACTGGTTGCTATATTTAGTAATTTACAGCCTCTTGGAACATTTTTCTAAAGTCACAAAGTACTTAATTTTCAAGAAATCACTTGAAAGATTGAAATGGTTAAATGAAGAGGAAGATTGAGATAAATGGAAATCCCCAGCTGGTTTAATCACATCGGTTTGTATGAGATGCTCACTGTATTTATCTTAAAGGGAATCTGTCACCAGGATAACCGCTATTGAAGTAAAGCCGTGGCCTAATAGCACTTAGTACCTTATTTCCAGATCTGCCTTTGTTTCAGTAATAAATGTTTTCTATCTTCTGAAAATCCAGTTTATTTGGTATGCAAATGAGCCAGTAAGGTGCCCAGAGGGGCGTCACTCTTGCAGGAAGGAGCCCAGGCACGCCTCCAGCTAGTGCCCAAGCCCACCCTCATGCTGGGAGCAGGGAAAAGGGGGCAGAGTTATGGCTTGAATGAGCCTGGGCTCCTTCATGCAAGAGTGACGCCCCTCTGGGCACCTTACTGGCTCATTTGCATAAAACAATAAACATGATTTTCAGAATATAGAAAACATCTATTGGTGGAATAAAGGCACATCTGGAAATAAGGTCCTATTAAGCTGTGGCTTTACTTCAGTAGCGATTATCCTGGTGACAGATTCCCTTTAAGTGAGTGCGGAAACCTGAAAGACTCTCTAAAACTCTGTTCACGTTTGCGTAGGAAGCTCTGTCACCAATTTGTCTTGTTATTCTTGTCATTAAAATACAGGAACCCCTGCATACCATGTACAGCTTATCAGACAGGGTGTTATAAACGAAAGCTCTGATGTACGTGTGAACAGCGCCTAAGATTATTATCTAGATTAGATGGCTTCCATGGTGGTAATAGTGGTTTAGTTCTGAGAAAAATAGTTTCCTCTTCAGTGTCTAAGCTTAGCATAAAAATATGTAGTTTCTTCCTAAGATGAACCGGTCAGATTTGTATTTCTTGATCTGCATATTTGCGTAAAAGGAAATCTGTCACCAGTGACCCCCTTCCTATCCAACTAAGGGCACAGACACATAGCTTTAGTTCACCTGATTAAAACAATGCTTTTCTTTTGTTGACCCAAGGCTCTATTCATGAATTTTGATACTTTATTTTATTTTGCAAATTAGGCATTTGGTGCAACAAGTATGTCACTGTTGCTCTTATTGCACTGAAGCCTTGCTCCTTTCCATTGCCAGCCCTTTCCTTACTGCTTTGATTGACCCGGCCCTGTGTTCTTGTGCATGCACCATTCGTTCACATATCGGCTCATGCTCAGTACAGCCCTGATTCCTAGCAGGGACGAAAAGAAGCATACTGCACATGTGCCAATGAAGTAATCCTCCACCCAGAAGAAGCTGCGATAGACATCGCAGGGGTCATGGTTGGAGGATTAGATCATGTGTGCATGCACAGTACATTTGTTTTCATCACTGCTGAGAATCAAGGTTATACTGAACCAGTGCCACTTGCACAAAAACACAGAACCAAGCAAAATGATATTACTACAGCCTGACCCTGTCAATCAAAGAGTGGAGCTTCAGTGCAGCAAGAGCATCTGAGAGGCCCTTGTTGCGCCAAACACCTAACTTGCATATTAAGAAAAAGTATCATAACTCGGGGACGGAGTGTCCGATCAGCAGAAGAAAAAGGGGTGTTTTAATCAGGTGAACCACGGCTATGTGATCATGCCCGTAGTTGGATCGGGAGCTCACTTGTTAAATTTCAGTGTGGAATTTGAGGTTAGCTGTATAGCAAGTCAGTTATGTCACCTTCACCCAGCCATTTTAATTTTCTTCTCTCCTTTGTTCTGCTTTCATCCAGGCAGTCACCTAGTGCAACTCTCCAGTCCACCAACACTCACACACAGAGCAGCAGCTCCAGCTCAGATGGTGGCCTCTTCCGCACTCGTCCATCACCATCTCTTCAGCCAGACGAGGATGGTCGGGTAGAACCCTATGTGGATTTCACAGAATTTTATCGCCTCTGGAGCATGGAACATAGTGATCCCACAGCTTTAGTCACTGCTCAGTGAGCCAAAAATTAAACTGTGGTCTTCTGTTCTCAATGTCATCTATGACTGTTGCAGTTTTACATCAAGTCTTATAAACTGCAAGAAAGTGGTGTTGTTTTACATATGAAAAGAAAGTCAACTCTGTTGGCTGTGAGACCATTGCATCTGAAGAGTGGTTGTTTCTAATGTGCTCTTGGAGGACTGGAGGTTCTTAATGAAATCGGTATGCAAGTTTGTCCCTTTCACATTGGATGTAGAGCCCAAGGGTGTAGTGTGCATGTTTTATTCCTAGTTTTTTTTTGCTGTACTCTATGAAGCCAATGATTGTAGCAATGTACCAAAACAAGGCTCATTCATATTTAGGAAAGATGTACTTCTTCATCATCATCATGCTTTACCCTTAAAGGGGGTTGTCTGTCTTTAGCAAATGTCATTTATCATGTAGAGAAAGTTAAGGCACTTACTGATGTATTGTGATTGTCCATGTTGCCTTCTTTCTTTGCTTGATTCGTTTTTCCATCACATTATACACTGCTCATTTCCAGAGGTTACGACCACCCTACAATGCATCAGCGGTGGTCGTGCTTGTACAATATAGGAAAAAGCGCTGGCCTATGCACACTCCAATGTGATGGAAAAATTAAAGAAGCCAGCAAAGGAAGCAATATGGAAAATCACAATACATTAGTAAGTGCCTTGTATTAACGTTCTCTACATGATAAATGTCACTTACTGAAGTGAGACAACCCCTTTAAAGAAGTTGAAAGATTATTTTTTTTTTAGTTCTCGGAGGAGCAGATGGGCTTATAAAAGAAAAAAAAAGCTTAACTCACCTGCTGAAGATCTCTCCTCTCCAGTGCTGCTTTTCCGGTCCCCATTGATCCAGAAATGTCATGTTCGCCATTCATGAGACAGCCAGTCACTGGCCTCAGCAGTCACATGCTATTCATTTTCATGTGACCGCTGAAGCCAGCAACAAGAGTTTAAAAGTGATGCATACATAAGCAGGGTTTAACTCAAGAAGCCAGATTTTTCCTTCATTAATGATACATTCCAGTGAAATCAGATTCAATCACTTCTTGTTTTCGTTGGTTAGGATATTGGAAGGCTGCGGGCCAGTATAAGCAAGGCAAATTGATGCAGCAGTGAATGTTTTCATCGTGAACTCTTAACTTCCAAGTATGAAATGTTTAACTGTGGAAATGTAGAATTTTACTTCAGACTGGGATTGGACTACTTGGAAGACCTCATTTAAATCTATTCACAGTCAATGCTTAGCCAGGGCAAAGATTACTTTTTCTGCCCTCGCCCTCCATGTAAATACGCTGGCAAAGGCTTAGTCGCTTGTTGGCACCCAACACCTGAGGCTCTTGGCTCGCGAGACCCCTAGCTACACTCCCGTGTTACAAATATTTCTCCACAGCTAAAATTAAACCTTAATAAACTACATGTTATCCTATTTTTTTCAATTTTCTAGGTATTTTCTAAGCATTTATGGTACATTTGCAGGTTTCTGCCAGGTTTACTGTAGTAGTTTGTCATGCAGAATATTTTATGTAAAAGTCATTGGGATTTTTGAAACACTGCTTGTTTTATTTTTGTTAAGTAATTCTACTCAATCCTGTATATTTTTGCAGTGTTTATTCCTCACTAACAATTTCCATTTGACAAAAATACATATGGTTATTGTAGTACCCAATGAGGAACTAAATCCTTAAATCCTTTTTCTTAGAACCAGTTCTGGCAACTGTTCCTAAAGCTACTGTACTCAAAAACAAGAGCAGTAACCCCATTTGTACCATAGGTTTAGATGCAATAGTGATACCACCAGCACTTGTACCACCATGTGTAAACCCAGCTTTAATGTTAACCAAGCTTCCTTCATTTCTTTAAAGTGATATACTTGGCTATCTCCGACGCTCCCCTAGAAATAAATGGAGCTTCTGTGTGCATTTCCGATCAAGTTCCATGGAGTACGGTGCCCCCGTTCTTGTAACCGGTGGGAGCCCCAGCGGTAGGATCCCTACCAATCTAATAGTTATCTCCTATCCTGTGGATAGATGATAACTTTCTCTAACCTGAATACACCTTTAAAAGCTGGGTAGACAAGAATGTGAATTAGATAAGATAAATGTTAGCTGAGTGTGCTTGTCTATCCCACATGGTATGTCATAAATACCTGATGGCTGCAGGTCTCTGCCGCGGCATTCTTAGCAAATTCTAGTAGAGAAGTTCCTATTCCTCAAATAAGTGAGGGTCAGAGAGGGAGACCCTCCAGGGAGATCTGGCATTTATGATGTGCCTATAGAGGGTACTTGCTAGGTAATAAAGTCCCCTGATTACAGGCGCTTCTGCACAGTCTTTAGCAAGTAGTGTCCACAATGTCAGGGGGGAGAAATGTCAAGTGAGCATGACTGGGCTACAGCTCCACTATGAAACGTGATCACAGCTTACTGTCAGAGAATTACAGGAGGAGGAGAGGTCAGCAGCAGAAGAAGCTGGTCTTTATAGGGGTACTGCCTATGAGGATAGAAGTACTGTGAAGTTAGTTTTCACTTGAATCCTACCTGCTTAGGAACTGGACACTTAAAGAGTTATTCTCATTTTAGACAATGGGGGCATATCGCTAGGATATGCCCCCATTGTCTTATAGGTGCGGGTCCCACCGCTGGGACCTGCACCTATATCCAGAACGGAGCCCCCGAACTGAATGAGGGCGCACTGCGCATGCGCAGCCGCCCTCAATTCATTTCTATGGGGCCGCCGAAAATAGCCGAGCGCTCGGCTACTTCCGTCGGCTCCATAGAATTGAATGGGAGTGGTGGCCGCGCTGCGCTCCCATTCATTTCTATGAGCGCAGCGGGGAGCTGCGCCTGGTGGTGGCGAGACGCCCGGAAACACGGGGTCCTCCAGGCGCAGCGCTCCCCGCTCCGTTCTGGAAATAGGTGCGGGTCCCAGCGGTGGGACCTGCACCTATAAGACAATGGGGGCATATCCTAGCGATATGCCCCCATTGTCTAAGATGAGAATAACCCTTTAACTGACAAGAACTCTAGGAGTACAATTAATTATACCATCTCCTGATTTTGAATAAATCCTTGAATCTTCTCGCACATGATTAGCAACGAAAGCTAGATCACAATTAGTGGAAAGCTACATGGATTTATTATACGTGTATATATGTGCATACCATAAAATCTGAATTCCTTTTTTGTGTTCCTTCTGATCATGTTTGTATTGTAAACCCAGAATAAATATATCAGCTATTTTTCATATAGTTGTATGTGGCCTTGCATGTTCTTTTGGTTTCTGGCGTAAAGTCGTCTTACATGGTTTGAGTATTTGTAATAATAAAATTGACTTCTTCCCAAGTTGTTGCTCCTCACCACTAAGGTGGAGGGTTTTAGTTGGCTGTGCCAGATGCCCGTGTGGCGGCTCTTCATACTTACTGATTCTTTGGAGATCCAGCACAGGTATCATGGACAGTAGTCTTCACTAGAAGCATTGTCTCTATGAATATTGAGAGGCACAATGGGCCACCCAGACTGCAGTACAGGTTTGTAATCCGTCTGCCTCCAGACACCATCTATTTACTATGTGTATCATGCCTGCCAAGACAATAATTAAAGTATGTACTGCTAAGAATATAAAGCAGTTGCTATATTTCTCAGTACTGAACCCGTTTGTTGTAAGAGAAGCTGCACAAAGACCCATAATCCATCCTTTGGTGGACACTGGAGAGGCTTTTCAGGACCTCTCATCAAATGGTTGTGGGTGTTAGAATGAGAAACAACTCGATTCTTTCCATATCACTGCTAAGGCCATGCAGCTTGTGAACTAGGAGGCAGGTGAAGTCTGTGTAGCTAAGAAATGGGCTATGGCCAGAAATATTTCACATACTTAACACATATCATATTTCAGGAGCACTGCTAGGTTCTTATGTTGACTGGAGGCACACTTTAATGGGGTAACAAATCTTTTTATAAGAATCTGACAATGAAGGTGTCTGGAAAACTGTGAGGGGTTGACACAGGAGGTATACTGGAAGATTAGATAACTTTTCATTGTAGAAAGAATAAACTTTGCTGGAATCTGAATTCCAATTTAAATTATCTGTTACAGATGAAAGGAGCCTTACTCTGTGTCCACCTCTTCAGTCTAAGACTATAGCAACTTATAGTAAGAAATCAAATGGATTCCTTTGCACACATGAAAAATGAATACACAATTGAAAAAAGCAAAGATTGTGAAAAGGTTTCATCTTTGTTTCACCACACATCCTATTAGTGTAGTATCTATAACTAGGGTCTGGTGCTTATATACAAAGGCTGACCTGGGATAGGAGAGTTATACTATGGTATATGTTATCTGCTCATAGTAACTGTCTTGTACGACAACTGCTTATGACTCTGGCTGATCAGGAGGCATGTCTTTGGTTCTGTTGCTGTGGTGAAGATTATTAATTATGGTTCTCTGAGCACAAAATCTGAAAAGCTCAAGTAATAGGATCACTCACTGTATCACATAGATAGTAAGCTATGAGGAATATTACCATACACATGGTGTGTTGTGTACAATTTTGGGCTCCTGTGAACAAGACAGACATAGCAGAGCTGGAGAGGGTTCAAATAAGGGCAACTAAAGTAATAACTGGAATGGGTGGACTATCAGTACCCAGAAAGATTATCAAAATTAGGGTTATTCACTTTACAAAAGACAACTGAGGGGAGATCTAATAACTATGTATAAATATATCAGGGGTCAGTACAGAGATCTCTCCCATGATCTATTTATCCCCAGGACTGTGACGAGGGGACATCCTCTGCGTCTGGAGGAAAAAAGGTTTGTACACAGAGAAGAGGATTCTTTATGGTAAGAGCAGTGAGACTATGGAACTCTCTGCCTGAGGAGGTGGTGATGGTGAGTTCACTAAAAGAGTTCAAGAGAGGCCTGGATACAGTGGGGAAAAAAAGTATTTAGTCAGCCACCAATTTAAGTTCCCCCACTTAAAAAGATGAGAGAGGCCTGTAATTGACATCATAGGTAGACCTCAACTATGAGATACAAAATGAGAAAACAAATTTAAAGAATTAAAGATTTTTTAAAGAATTTATTTGCACATTATGGTGGAAAATAAGTATTTGGTCACCTACAAACAAGCAAGATTTCTGGCTCTCACAGACCTGTAACTTCTATTTTAAGAGGCTCCTCTGTCCTCCACTCATTACCTGTAGTAATGACACCTGTTTGAACTTATCAGTATAAAAGACACCTGTCCACAACCTCAAACAGTCACACTCCAAACTCCACTATAGGCAAGCAGCTTGGTGTGAAGAAATCAATTGTGGGAGCAATAATTAGAAAATGGAAGACATACAAGACCACTGATAATCTCCCTCGATCAGGGGCTCCACGCAAGATCTCACCAGAACCACACGGGGGCAAAAATCCCAGAACTACACGGGGGACCTAGTGAATGACCTGCAGAAAGCTGGGACCAATGTAAAAAAGGCTACCGTCAGTAACGCACTACGCCGCCAGGCACTTAGATCCTACAGTTACAGACATGTCCCCCTGCTTAAGCCAGTACATATCCGGGCCCGTCTGAAGTTTGCTACAGAGCATTTGGATGTTCCAGAAGAGTATTGGGAGAATGTCATAAAATCAGATGAAACCAAAGTAGAACTGTTTGGTAGAAACACAACTCGTCGTGTTTGGAGGAGAGTGAATGCTGAGTTGCATCCAAAGAACACCATACCTACTGTGAAGCATGGGGTGGCAAAATCATGCTTTGGGGCTGTTTCGCTGCAAAGGGACCAGGACGACTGATCCGTGTACATGAAAGAATGAATGGGGCCATGTATTGTGATATTATGAGTGCAAACCTCCTTCTATCAGGAAGGGCAACAAAGGAGTGGCTTCGTAAGAAGCATTTCAAGGTCCTGGAGTGGCCTAGCCAGTCTCCAGATCTCAACCCCATGGAAAACCTTTGGAGGGAGTTGAAAATCCGTGTTGCCCAGCAACAGCCCCAAAACATCACTGCTGTAGAGGAGATCTGCATGGAGGAATGGGCCAACATACCAGCAACAGTGTGTGCCAACCTTGTGAAGACTTACAGAAAACGTTTGACCTCTGTTATTACCAACAAAGGATATATAACAAAGTATTGAGATGAACTTTTGTTATTGACCAAATACTTATTTTCCACCATAATTTGCAAGTAAATTCTTTAAAAATCAGACTGTGATTTTCTGGATTTGTTTTCTCATTTTGTCTCTCACAGTTGAGGTCTACCTATGATGTCAATTACAGGCCTCTCTAATCTTTTTAAGTAGGAGAACTTGCACAATTGGTGGCTGACTAAATACTTTTTTTCCCACTATATTACAGGTTATAGTTACTAGATTTTTCCATTTCACCACCATGATGGCAGTCAAGAAGAGAGATTGACCCCTGACCTCTGTAGGGGCAGGAACAGAGAAAGGTTAAATTGCCCCCTCCCACCACCAACACCAGTGTATTCCTGCCCCTACAGTGGCCAGGGTAGAGAAAGGCCTCTCTGCAAGTCAGTGAGGTGAAATGGAGCTTTTGGAACACATTTAGTTTTTTATTTTTGCTCACCTGGGCTCTGCATCGGGGGTTTTGAACACCCCTTACAGTAAATGCTGGTGCCCAAGTATGTCCTCTGTCCTCCGGCAGTGCATTCCTAAGCTGGGCAGAAAGGACAGCAGGGTCACGCGTTCTGTAAATCAGACGCCTTCCCTGGTGCTGCCACTGCCTTCTTTTCCCTAGTGGGATAAGCAGGTGCTGAGACGCATAGACCGCATGTGGTTGCGGGCATCTGACCTCACTTCCGGGCGCTCTGATCTGAGGTCTGCCACAGGCATGTCGGGTCCTGAGCTACAGACATCCAGGGAGCAGGGGGCTCCATCTCAACAAACTGTGAGTTTCCCTGTGGGGGATGTTATGGTATATATATATATATATATATATATATATATATATATTATAGGGCATATATATATACTTATATGCAGATACACCTTGTCTGGATACCCCATGCCCAAAGAGGGGCATTTTATATCAGAAACCTTGCACTGATATAGTTACCCTCTTATTGACAGGTTTCTTAAGAGGCTCTGAAGAAGCCCAGGAAAACTGTGAAATGTATTCAGTGCTATAAAAAAACTGCCTGAACAATATGCTAAAAAACTCTGTAAGGAGTGCATAGCGAATATTGTAAGAGAGGAACAAACTTCCATCATGCAAGAATTCAGATCCATGATTCATGATGAAGTAAAGTCTTCATTGACTTCCTTCCGTGAGGAGAATCTATATCCATTGCCGCCCAAACGCCAGAGGCTGACAAGAGACTCCTCCTCAGACTCTGATGGTCTAGAATACGAGGCTTCATCATCTAGGCAAGGGGATGACGAGAATCCCTTATCGGAGGGGGAGATTTTGGAGGAAGCGAAAAAAAATTATTTCTCCTCAGTAGAGATGAATGATGTTTTAAAAGCTGTGAGAGATACGATGGGGATAAAAGATGTCCAGAAACCCCACTCGATACAAGAGGAGATGTTTGGGGGTCGGAAAACTAAATGCTCCTGAGTTTTTCCCATTAATGAGAACATTAAAGATATGGTGATGGATGAATGGGCAGATCCAGAAAAGAGATTAGCTATCTCCAGAGAGTTTAAAAGTAGACTTTTATTTGATCCTACCGAATCTAAGGTATTTGAAATACCTAAGATTGACGTACAAGTAGCAAAAGTCAATAAAAAGACATTGGTCCCGTTTGAGGATTCTTGACAGCTTAAAGAGGACCTTTCACCACTTTCAAAAAATCAAACTACACTATGTACCTCATAGTGTATCCCCCTCTGATGGCAGCTGCGCTTTTTTTTTTTTCAAAAGGTCCCCCGGTGGCTTCACACGGCCCTTCGTTCTTCTAACGGGCTTTATGTAAATTAAGAAGCATCGGAACAGGGAGGAGGAGACTCCCTGTTCCTCAATGGGCGTTGCTTCTGCCCTGCTGTGAGCGCTGTCCAATCAGAGCGGACCGCTCACAGCAGGGCCGAAGGAGTTCAACCCTGCTGTGAGCGGTCCGCTCTGATTGGACAGCGTTCACAGCAGGGCAGACGCAATGCTCATTGAGGAACAGAGAGTCTCCTCCTCCCTGTTCCGATGCTTCTTAATTTACATAAAGCCCGACAGAAGAACGGGGGGCCGTGTGAAGCCACCGGGGGACCTTTTGCAAAAAAAAAAGCGCCGCTGCCATCAGAGGGGGATACACTATGAGGTACATAGTGTAGTTTGATTTTTTTGAAAGTGGTGAAAGGTCCTCTTTAAAGATCCCATGGAAAGGAAAGCAGATAGTCTCCCCTGTAAATCCTGGGAAGCGGCCATGTTTAGCCTTAAAGAGGACCTTTCACCACTCCTGACATGCCTGTTTTAATAGCTTCATGCATTCCCCATGTAATAACAAGTCTGGGACATCTATTCTTATGTCTGTATGTTGTGCCATTCCTTTATTATTTGCACTAGAAGTTATGAATGAATTGCTATTTGCCTTCAGTAAAGGAACAGAGGGGAATTAACCAGTTGGGGGTGTGTACCTGCACTGTCTGAACATGGCAGCACTGATTGGCTAGAGTCAGTCTGTGCAGGAACACACCCCAACTGGTCACCTCCCCTCTGTTCCTTTACTGAAGGCAAATTTCAATTCATTCATTCAAACATCTTCTCTTGTATCGAGTGGGGTTTCTGGACATCTTCTATCCCCATCGTATCTCTCACAGCTTTTAAAAGATCATTCATCTCTACTGAGGAGAAATATTTTTTTTTTCTTTAAGACTAACATCATGGTAACATCAGTAGCCAGGTCTATGTACCTCTGGCTTAATTAGCTCAAAAATCACCTAAAAAATAAAACCCCTAGAGAAGAAATTATTAACTCCATCCCTCTCTTAAGATCAGCTACAGCCTTTTTAGCGGACGCCTCTGCTAAGACTGTGAGGTTCTCAGCAAAGGATGTGGCTTTATCTAATGCGGCTAGAAGGACATTATGGATGAAGTCTTGGACGGGGGACAAGGCTTCCAAAATGAAGTTATGTTCCATTGCCTTCTCAGGAGAGTATGTGTTTGGGACAGTTTTGGATAAAATCCTAGAAAAGACCACTGATAAAAAAAAGAGGTTTCCGGAGGATAAGCTCCCTAGGAGAAAATTTCCTGTTCGTCCCTACAGTAACCAAGAAAGGTCTTATAGAGGAAAGGGCAAGACAGGTCGCTGGAGCTACCATAAAGGGGGACGCGGCCGGGGTTTCCTCCTCAATCCCCAGAATAAAAGTAGTGACAAACAATGACGCCAGATTGGGGGGGGGGGACTAAAAAATTTTGTCCCTCAATGGGAGCTGGTAACATCAAATCCCTGTGCCTTGAACGTCATAAAAGAAGACTACAATATAAATTTGCTTCTCTTCCCCCAAATGATTTTCCTGTCCCCTCACACAGATCAGAATTGCTCCTAAGAAAGATCTGAGATGGCATTCAAGACCTGATAAAAATTAGGTGTAGTGGTTCAGGTTCCTCAGTCACAAAGAAGACAGGGCTACTACTCAAACTTATTTCTTGTAAAAAAAAAAACCCGGGGGCTCTTACCGAACAATAATAAACTTAAAAGATTTAAATACACACATAACTTACAGGAAGTTCAAAATGGAGTCTGAGTTCCACCATAACGCTAATAGAACGAAATTCCTTAACGTGTACAATCGATTTAAAGGGCGCATACTATCATGTCCCAATTAGAGATCAGTCTCAAAAATACCTGAGGTTCGCCCTAAAAGATCCTGGGGGAAACATTATTCATTACCAATTTGTCGCTCTTCCCTTCGGGATTTCATCCGCACCAAGAGTCTTCACGAAACTCATAGTGGAAATGGTAGCTTTCTTGAGGAAAGAGGGCTTGATAATTGTCCCCTATCTGGACGATTTCTTAATAGTGGTGCATTCAGAAGACCAGATGAGAATAGACCTAGAAAGATTTCTTCACCTCTTACAAGATCTAGGCTGGGTAATAAACAGGGAAAAATCCTGCCTTTTACCCAGAACAAAGATAAAGTTCTTGGGTATCCGCCTAGATGCAAGAAGACAAACATCCTTTCTTCCAGGAGAAAGAATAGAATCCTTGCAAATGGCAGCCCAAAAATTCCTTAAAAGAAGGTTGTGCTCCATCACATACCTCCCAACTTTTGAAAATTGCAAAGAGGGACAATGTGTGCAGCGCGCATCACGGCAGTTTTTTTTATACTAGGCCACGCCTCTAACTCCGCCCAAATCATAATTACTGGAGCCCCTGCAGCCTTTTTTTTTCTTGCGCTTCAATGTCCATATAAATATTAACATATAAATCATCAGATTATAGATATTTTAAGGTCCAAATTGCACCAAATAATGGAGTTATTGTCTAAAATACAGGTAAAAACCAAACAGATAGCTTAGTAAGGAGCAATTTAGTAAATTTATTAATGCACATTTATGTATTAAATCTCCAGGTCAAAAAGAGGGACATTTAAGGAGAAAAGAGGGACAGGGGGACTTGGGTCAAAAAGAGGGACTGTCCCTCCCAAAGAGGGACACTTGGGAGGTATGCCATCAGGGAAGCTATGAGTCTGTTGGGCCTAATGACAGCTTGTATTGTGGCAGTCCTGTGGTGCCAGATTCATTTCAAAGTTCTTCAAGCCTGGTTATTGAGCAAGTGGGACAAACGCCAGACGTCTCTGGATCGAAAAATTCCAATTACAAAACACATAAAAGACTCTATCCTGTGGTGGATGTCCCAGAGAAATCTAAGCAAGGGAGTTGTTTGGCAACATACACCATCTGTCATGATCCAGACCCCGACGCAAGTGGTTCCGGATGGGGAGCGAAGGTAAACGAAGATTTTTTTCAAGGAACTTGGCCTACAGAAATTGCAAACCAATCATCAAATTATTGAGAACTCAGAGCAGTCTGCGAAACAATAAAGGTAGCCTCAGACCAATTGTAGGATCAAGATATAAAGGTATTCTCTGACAACGTGACCAGTTTCCTACCTCAAGCATCAGAGAAATCTATAAAACTAAGAAACCTGTCGAGCAAAATATTCTCTTGGGCAGAAAATACAGTAAAATCCCTCTCGGCAGTCCATCTAAAAGGGAGTCAAAATCTTGTTGCAGATTTCCTCAGCAGGAAGACAATAGACCAGGGAGAGTGGTCTTTAAATCCACAGGTCTTCGACATGATTGTAAAAAAAAATGGGGTCTTCCTTCGGTAGATCTTTTCACCTTGAGACAAAACACAAAAACTCTGGTATTTTGCTCTCTAAATCCCAGGGACAGACCATGGGCAATAGATGCATTTTCCCAAAACTGGGACCTCGCGTATGCTTTTCCCCCCTTTCAATTGATTCCCAGGGTGATACAGAAAGCAATTATAGAGAGATTGGCTCTTATTCTAATTACTCCATTTTGGCCAAAAAGAAGTTGGTTCTCCCTCCTGAAGAGACGTTCATCCCAGGAACCATGGATCCTTTCTCTCAGAAAGGAAATACTGACTCAGGGCCCGGTCTTGCATCCACGACCAGAATTCTTCAGACTAAGGGCCCATTCACACGACTATAGTATTGCGGGTCCGCAAAAATGCAGACCCGCAATACTACGGGTGCTGACTGGCGTGTGTTCCGCAACGTTCGAAACGCACGGCCGGTCGCCCCATTGAAAATGCAACAGCGGACAAGTATAGGACATGTTCTATTTTTTTATGCGGAGCCACGGCACAGAGCTGGTTCCGTGCCTCGGCTGCCCGCTATTGCGGAATAGATGCGGACCCATTCACACGGTCGTGTGAATGGGCCCTTACGGCCTGGATCCTGAATCTGACATTTTAAAACGCAAAGGTCTATCAGATAGGGTAATATCCACTTTAAAAGCAAGTAGGAAAAAAGTGACGTTTGCTATTTATCTAAAGATTTGGAAGAAATTCTGCTCTTGGGCAGGAGAAACAACACCAAATCACTCAAAACCTAAAATCCAGAAGATTCTGGACTTTCTTCAAAGGGGCCTAGAGCTTGGTCTTAGACCCTCTAATTTAAAAGTCCAAATATCAGTTCTTAGCGCTTTTTTAGATACGGACTTGGATAGCCACAAATGGATTAGAAGATTCATCAGAGAGGCATCCAGATTAAGACCTCAAATTAGATTTCGAGTTCCCTCATGGGACTTAAATACTGTGTTCGTGGGACTCACTAAAGAACCTTTCGAACCTTTGGAGAAATGCTCTATGAAATGCCTATCTTACAAGACCGCTTTCTTTATAGCTATATCTTCTGCTATCTTGGTATGGCTGCTTGAGAAAAGTCCCAGTAAGAGGACTGAAACGTCGCTGCTGTCTTGGTGAAATAAATCACATCATTCTTTGATTTACTTTTGGTGGTGCTGTGGAATTTCGTTTTTTTATATCTTCTGCTAGACGTCTGGGGGAAATCCAGGCACTCTCGATTTGTGAGCCTTATCTTTCAATTAAAGACGATAGGATTGTCCTGAAATTAGATCTGGGATTTCTTCCCAAGGTTGTACCAAATTTCCATAGGAGTCAAGAGATTATTCTCCCCTCCTTCTGTAATGATCCAAAAAATGCAAAAGAAAGGGAGTTCCATTCCCTCGATGTCAGAAGAACAGTCCTCAGATATCTTGACGTCACCATGGAGTTTAGACTAGTTGATAATCTACTAGTTCAGCTTTCAGGGAAAAACCAATGACCGTTTCCAAGGCTTCCATCGCTAAATGGATTAAACAGACCATTGCCGACTGCTATAGGATTCAGTACCTAGTTTGTACTATGAATATAAAAGCACACTCCACTAGGACCATGTCTTCCTCTTATGCCGAAAAAGCAGGGCTTCTTTAGATCAGATTTGCAGAGCTGCTACTTGGTCTAGCATGAACACCTTTGTAAAATATTATAGATAGTAAAACATTATAGATTATGGACCTATCAGTTTCGTCTGACCTGTCGTTTGGATGGAAGGCTCTTCAAGCTGTTGCCCCCCACCTTCATTTTGTGATCTGTCAGGTCTCTTCTTGAATACTGTTATGGTGGTGAAATGGAAAGCCAGAATTAGACTTACCGGTAACTCAATTTACATGAATCCACCATGAAGGCACCATTCAAAAAAAAAAAAGGAAAAAAAAAATAAAAATAAAATATATATATGCCGTCATGGTGAATTCATGGAAAATGAATTACTGGTAAGTCTAATTCCGGCTTTGGAGAAGGGTTGTTGATCCAGGGAGTTATACTGCTTGCCTGATTAAAGTAGGGAAGGAATTTTGTTTGCCATAAATTGAGGAAAATTGGCTTCTACCTCAAAGGGGTTTTTTTTTGCCTTTCTCTGAATCACCTTTGAAGGATAACAGGCTGAACTGGATGGATGTCTTTTTGTCAGTCTTACAAACTATGGGGGTCATTTATTATTAGAGAGATGCCAATTTTTGCAGATTTGGTTGCAAAGGGGGTTTGCGGCCGAATCTGCAACTTTACCCCTCTCACGCCAGGTCTAAAAAAGGTCCGTCTCATTTATCATTTTCTATGCATGTTTTACACGTAAAAAAGCAAGGGAGCTGTCGTAGATTTAGGCTGGCGGTGGATGCGCCTAAGTTATGTAGAGGCCAGTGTCTTAATAAATGGCCCCACATGTTTCTGTTCCGTGTAGTACAGGTCCATCAAGAACAGAACATTAGAGCAGCAGATGGGAAGTAGTTCATAATGAGAAAGCTGCCATGCTTTCAGCAGCTTATTGACAACAGAATATCCTTGCCATTGCAGAAGAGGTTTTAGGTGCAATAGTTGTAACATATGAGATAGTGGTGTCTACAGATTACCTGTGTTAACATTATACTACAATACCAGGGGATGCTGGATGAATAGATTGCTAATTACATTCAATGTGATTTGGTCCAATAATAAAATACTATGTAAAACTACCACTAAAAAAAGAATTAGGGATCTGGGTAAAAAAATAACTTTTGCTAGGCGTAATGAGATCTATCTAGACAGGCTAGACAGGCACTGACGCTCCTGACAACAACATATTCCTTCCTCTATATAAATCATAAGTATATCTACGCCCACCAGATAGGTTATCTATATCAATCGTGGGTCAGACCACACATGAATTATTACACTATATTACACAGTTTTGGACACCGGTGTAGGAAGATATAGTTAAACCAAAGTGGGCCCTGAAGTGGGTGACCAAGGTAATTAAGGGAATGGGTGGTTTGTAGTATCAACACAGATTATCAAATTTGTAGTTATTCAATTTGGAGAAAGATCAGAGATTATCTAATTACAATGTACAAATATATGAAGTCCTTTAAAACTTCCTGGTAGATGACTACACTGACTTTGGACTTGATATAACATAATGGATAAACACCAGCAGATGACCTGGCTCCCCAAACCATTACGGATTGTGGAAACCACACTGGACCTCAATCAACTTCAATCAGGACCAGCAACACTGCAGCAGGGCGTTTCTCCTAGAAACCAGGAGAAAGACCGCTGCAGGAAGGATGGGAAAAGGAGAGCAGCAAAGGACAGACAGATGCTGGTGGTAGGGAACTCTATTATTAGGAGGACAGAAAGGGTCAGCTGTCGCCGAAACCAGTAATGCCAAACAGTGTGTTGTCTCCCGGGGTTGCTCGGGTTCGACATATCGCGGATCGGATTGACAGATTGCTGGGAGGGGCTGGGGAAGACCCGGCGGTCATGGTACACATTTGCATCAATGACAAAGTCGGGGGAGATGGAAGTTCCTTAAAAATGATTTTAGGGAACTAGGAGAGAAGCTCAAGTAGTGTTTTTCAGAAATACTACCAGTGCCATGAGCGTCACCAGAGAGATAATGGGAGCTTAGGGAGTTAAATAAGTGGCTCCGAAGCTGGTGCAGGAAGGAAGGGTTTGAGTTCATGGAGAACTGGGCTGACTTCATGGTAGGTTACAGGCTCTACAGTTGGGATGGGCTGCACCTTAATTGGGAGTGCAACTGTCCTGGGGGGGAAAAAACGGTTAGCCGTCTGGAGAAGCTTTTAAACTAGGATCTGGGGGGAGGGTGGGGGATCACACTAATAAGGGGGTAGATAGTGTAGATAGAGAGTGGGATATAGGAGGGGACAGTGGGGGCTGGGGTTAGTAAGGAAAGTAGGGAGAAGATTGGGCAGAACATCAACCAAGGTAACCCAAAAATCCCAGATATTCACTTTACAGGTAATAGTCATTTAAAATGTAGTTTTACAGATGCCAGAAGTCTAGTTAGCAAAATGGGGGAGCTGAAGGCTACGATACTAGAGGAACACATAGATGTAGATGGTGTGGCTGAGACATGGTTGGACTCTTCACATGACTGGACTGTAAATATTGAGGGTTTCACACTATTTAGGAAAGACAAGGTCAATAGAAAATTTCCTGTATGTGAGGAATGATCTGAAGACAAGTGTGAAAGAGGCAATTGTGGGTGAGGATGGTGAGGATGTTGAAACCTTATGGGTGGAAGTTCAAAGGGATATAAATACTAAAAAAATAATACTTGGTGTAATCTATAGACCCCCTTAACATCAAAGAGGAGATAGAAGCTCAACTGTATAACTAAATAGAGCAGGCTGCTCAGGCTGGTACCGTATTCATAATGGGAGATTTTATCTTCCCAGACATTGACTGGGGTCATAGTTCTGCCTCAACCACAATGGGGAGAAGATTCCTCAACTTCCTGCAGGACCACTGTATGGGCCAGTTTGTAGAAGCTCCCATTAGGGGCTATGCTCTGTTGTATCTGGTAATTTCTAATGATGCAGAGCATGTTGGAAATGTTACTGTTCAAGAAACACTAGGTAATAGTGACCACAATATAATTATATTCCCCTTAAACTATAAGAAGCAAACTCTGTCAGGCAGAGCAAAAACACTGAATTTTAAAAAGGCTAATTTCCCTGGGTTGAGGGCAGCATTTCAGGGCATAGACTCGAAGCAGCTACTGTCACATGATAATACTGAGGATAAGGGTCCATTCACACTTCCGCATAATGGGTCCGCATCAGTTCCACAAATTTGCGGAACGGGTGCGGACCCATTTATATTCAATGGGGCCGCAAAAGATGAGGACGCCACACAGTGTGCAGTCCGCATCCGCACTTCCGGTCCACGGCCCCGCAAAAAAATAGAACATGTCCTATTCTTCTCCGGAGGCAAAGACAAGAATAGGCATTTCTATAGGGCCGACACATGGCCGGTGAGCGTGTTTTGCGTATCCGCAAAACACATGCGGATGTGTGAATGGACCCTAAATGGAAAAGCTTTAAATCCACATTGAGTAATTGCACTAAAAAAATTGTTCCTTCAGGTAACAAGTATAAACGGCTAAAATTAAACCCCCTATGGCTTACAGCTACTGGGTCCAGATGGATTACACCTAAGAGTTCTTAAAGAGCTCAGTTCAGTCATTGCTGTGCCCCTGTTTATAATTTTTAAAGATTCTCTAGGTAATGGTACAGTGCCAAGTGATGGGCGCAAGGCAAATGTGGTGCCCATATTCAAAAAATGATCTAGGTCCTCCACAGGTAATTATAGACCAGTTAGTTTAACTTCTGTTGTGGGAAAAATGTTTGAAGGACTCTTAAAGGACTATATACAGGAGTATGTGACTGTAAATAATATTATAAGTGATAACCAACATGGGTTTACCAAGGACAGAAGTTGTCAGACTAACCTGATTTGTTGAGTAGGAGCCTGGACAGAGGGGCGGCCTGTGGATGTAGTGTTTCTGGATTTTGCAAAGGCTTTTGATACTGTCCCTCATAGACATATAGTCTGTAATTGGGTTGAAAAGTGGCTAAAGGATCGTGTCCAGAGAGTTGTGGTCAATGATTCCTATTCAGAATGGTCCCGGGTTATAAGTGCTGTACCCCAAGGTTCAGTGCTGGGTCTTCTGTTATTTAATTTATTTATTAATGATATTGAGGACAGGATTAATAGCACCATTTCTATTTTTGAAGATGACACTAAGCTATGTAGTACTGTGCAGTCTATGGAAGATGTCCATAAACTACAAGCTGACATGAACACTCTGAGTGACTGGGCATCAACTTGGCAAATGAGGTTCAATGTGTATAAATGTAAAGTTATGCATCTTGGTAGTAATAACCTCTGTGCATCATATGTCCTAGGGCAGGGGTACTCAAGTACTTTTGGTAAAGGTCCACCTACCTGAGTCTGCTGTAGGATGAAGGTCCGAGCTGCAAGGAGGGACAACACCAGTGGCTTGTAGCCTTAATAGTAGTAATGCCCTGTGTACACTGTGCCCCCTTCAGAGGAATAATGTCCTCTGTGCACTGTGCCCCCTTCATAGTAGAAATGCCCATTGTGCCCCCTCCAGAGTAGAAATACCCATTGTGCCCCTTTAACTTTTTCAATGCCCATTGTGCCCCCTCCAGAGCAGAAATTCCCATTGTGCCCCCTCCAGAGTAAAAATGCCCATTGTGCTCCCTCCAGAGTAAAAATGTCCATTTTGCCCCTTTAACCTTTTCAATGCTCATTGTGTCCCCTCCAGAGTAAAAATGCCAATTGTGCCCCCTCCAGACTAAAAATGTCCATTGTGCCCCTTCACATTAGTAATGCCCTCTGTGCCCCCTCCATAGTAATGAAGCCCTCTGTGCCCCCTCCATAGTAATGAAGCCCTCTGTGCCCCTTCCATAGTAATGAAGCCCTCTGTTCCCCTTCATAGTAATGAAACCCTCTGTGCCCCTCCATAGTAATGAAGTCCTGTGTAACCCTCCATAGTGATAAAGTCCTGTGTACCCCCTCCATAGTAATAATGTCCTGTGTGCCCCCTCCATAGTGATAAAGTCCTCTGTGCCCCCTCCATAGTGATAAAGTCCTCTGTGCCCCCTCCATAGTGATAGTCCTCTGTGCCCCTCCATAGTGAGAAAGTCCTCTGTGCCCCCTCCATAGTGAGAAAGTCCTCTATGCCCCCTCCATAGTAATGAAGCCCTCTGTTCCCCTCCATAGTAATAAAGCCCTCTGTGCCCCCTCCATAGTGATGAAATCCTGTGTGCCCCCTCCATAGCAATAAAGTCCTCTGTGCCCCTCCATAGTAATGAAGTCCTGTGTGCCCCCTCCATAACGATAAAGTCCTCTGTGCCCCCTACATAACGATAAAGTCCTCTGTGCCCCTCCGTAGCGATAAAGTCCTCTGTGCCCCCTCCATAGTAATGAAGTCCTGTGTGCCCCCTCCATAGTGATAAAGTCCTGTGTGCCCCCCTTCATAGTGATAAAGTCCTGTGTGCCCCCTCCATAGTGATAAAGTCCTCTGTGCCCCTCCATAGCGATAAAGTCCCCTGTCCCCCTCCATTGTAATGAAGTCGTCTGTGCCCCCTCCATAGTGATAAGGTCCTCTGAGCCCCCTCCATAGTGATAAAGTACTCTGTGCCCCCTCCATAGTGATAAAGTCCTCTGTGCCCACTCCATAGTGATAAGGTCCTCTGTGCCCCCTCCATAGTGATAAGGTCCTCTGTGCCCCCTCCATAGTAATAAAGTCCTGTGTGCCCCCTCCATAGTAATAAAACCCTCTGTGCCCCCTCCATAGTGATAAAGTCCTCTGTGCCCCCTCCATAGTAATGAAGCCCTGTGTGCCCCCTCCATAGTAATAAAACCCTCTGTGCCCCCTCCATAGTGATAAAGTCCTGTGTACCCCCTCCATAGTAATAAAGTCCTATGTGCCCCCTCCATAACAATAAAGTCCTCTGTGCCCCCTCCATAGTAATGAAGTCCTGGCCCCCCAATGAAAGTCCTGTGTGCCCCCTCCATAGCGATAAAGTCCTCTGTGCCCACTCCATAGCGATAAAGTCTCCTGTCCCCCTCCATCGTAATGAAGTCCTGTGTGCCCCTCCATAGTGATGAGGTCATCTGTGCCCCCTCCATAGTGATAAAGTCCTGTGTGCCCCCTCCATGACGATAAAGTCCTCTGTGCCCCCTCCATAACGATAAAGTCCTCTGTGCCCCCTTCGTAGCGATAAAGTCCTCTCTGCCCCTCCATAGTAATGAAGTCTTGTGTGCCCCCTCGATAGTGATAAAGTCCTGTGTGCCCCCTCCATAGTGATTAAGTCCTGTGTGCCCCCTCCATAGCGATAAAGTCCTCTGTGCCCCCTCCATAGCAATAAAGTCCCTGTCCCCCTCCATCGTAATAAAGTCCTGTGTGCCCCTCCATAGTGATAAAGTCCTCCGTGCCCCCTCCATAGTGATAAAGTACTCTGTGCCCCCCTCTATAGTGATAAAGTCCTCTGTGCCCACTCCATAGTGATAATGTCCTCTGTATCCCCTCCATAGTAATAAAGCCCTCTGTGCCCCCTCCATAGTGATAAAGTCCTCTGTGCCCCCTCCATAGTAATGAAGCCCTGTGTGCCCCCTCCATAGTAATAAAACCCTCTGTGCCCCCTCCATAGTGATAAAGTCCTGTGTACCCCTCCATAGTGATAAAGTCCTATGTGCCCCCTCCATAACGATAAAGTCCTCTGTGCCCACTCCATAGTAATGAAGTCCTGTGTGCCCCCTCTATAGTGATAAAGTCCTGTGTGCCCTTTCCATAGCGATAAAGTCCTCTGTGCCCACTCCATAGCGATAAAGTCCCCTGTCCCCCTCCATCGTAATGAAGTCCTGTGTGCCCCCTCCATAGTAATAAAACCCTCTGTGCCCCTCCATAGTGATTAAAGTCCTGTGTACCCCCTCCATAGTAATAAAGTCCTATGTGCCCCCTCCATAACAATAAAGTCGCTCTGTGCCCCCTCCATAGTAATGAAGTCCTGTGTGCCCCCTCCATAGTGATAAAGTCCTGTGTTGCCCCCTCCATAGCGATAAAGTCCTCTGTGCCCACTCCATAGCGATAAAGTCTCCCTGTCCCCCTCCATCGTAATGAAGTCCTGTGTGCCCCCCTCCATAGTGATGAGGTCATCTGTGCCCCCTCCCATAGTGATAAAGTCCTGTGTGCCCCCTCCATGACGATAAAGTCCTCTGTGCCCCCTCCATAACGATAAAGTCCTCTGTGCCCCCTTCGTAGCGATAAAGTCCTCTCTGCCCCCTCCATAGTAATGAAGTCTTGTGTGCCCCCTCGATAGTGATAAAGTCCTGTGTGCCCCCTCCATAGTGATTAAGTCCTGTGTGCCCCCTCCATAGCGATAAAGTCCTCTGTGCCCCTCCATAGCAATAAAGTCCCCTGTCCCCCTCCATCGTAATAAAGTCCTCCGTGCCCCCTCCATAGTGATAAAGTAACTCTGTGCCCCCCTCTATAGTGATAAAGTCCTCTGTGCCCACTCCATAGTGATAATGTCCTCTGTATCCCCTCCATAGTAATAAAGCCCCTCTGTGCCCCCTCCATAGTGATAAAGTCCTCTGTGCCCCCTCCATAGTAATGAAGCCCTGTGTGCCCCCTCCATAGTAATAAAACCCTCTGTGCCCCCTCCATAGTGATAAAGTCCTGTGTACCCCCTCCATAGTGATAAAGTCCTATGTGCCCCCTCCATAACGAATAAAGTCCTGTGTGCCCTTTCCATAGCGATAAAGTCCTCTGTGCCCACTCCATAGCGATAAAGTCCCCTGTCCCCCTCCATCGTAATGAAGTCCTGTGTGCCCCCTCCATAGTGATAAAGTACTCTGTGCCCCCTCCATAGTAATGAAGCCCTGTGTGCCCCCTCCATAGTAATGAAGTTCTCTTTGCCCCTCCATAGTAATGAAACCCTCTGTGCCCCCTGCATAGTAATAAAGTCCTGTGTGCCCCCTCCATAGTAATAAAGCCCTCTGTGCCCCATCCATAGTAATGAAGCCCTCTGTGCCCCCTCCATAGTAATGAAGTCCAGTGTGCCCCCTCCATAGTAATAAAGCCCTCTGTGCCCCCTCCATAGTAATAAAGCCCTCTGTGCCCCCTCCATAGTGGATAAAGTCCTGTGTGCCCCCTCCATAGTAATAAAGTCCTCTGTGCCCCCTCCATACTAATGAAGCCCTGTGTGCCCCCTCCACAGTAATAAAGCCCTCTGTGCCCCTCCATAGTAATGAAGTCCTGTGTGCCCCCTCCATAGTGATAAAGTCCTGTGTGCCCCCTCCATAACGATAAAGTCCTCTGTGCCCCCTCCATAGCAATAAAGTCCTCTGTGCCCCCTCCATAGTAATGAAGTCCTGTGTGCCCCTCCATAGTGATAAAGTCCTGTGTGCCCCCTCCATAGTGATAAAGTCCTGTGTGCCCCCTCCATAACGATAAAGTCCTCTGTGCCCCTTCCATAGCAATAAAGTCCTCTGTGCCCCCTCCATAGTAATGAAGTCCTGTGTGCCCCCTCCATAGTGATAAAGTCCTGTGTGCCCCCTCCATAACGATAAAGTCCTCTGTGCCCCCTGGATAACGATAAGGTCCTCTGTGCCCCCTGCGTAGCGATAAAGTCCTCTCTGCCCCCTTCATAGTAATGAAGTCCTGTGTGCCCCCTCCATAGTGATAAAGTCCTGTGTGCCCCTCCATAGTGATAAAGTCCTGTGTGCCCCCTCCATAGCGATAAAGTCCTCTGTGCCCCCTCCATAGCGATAAAGTCCCCTGTCCTCCTCCATCGTGATGAAGTCCTGTGTGCCCCCTCCATAGTGATAAGGTCCTCTGTGCCCCCTCCATAGTGATAAAGTACTCTGTGCCCCCTCCATAGTGATAAAGTCCTCTGTGCCCACTCCATAGTGATAAGGTCCTCTGTGCCCCCTCCATAGTGATAGGGTCCTCTGGGCCCCCTCCATAGTGATGAAGTCCTCTGTGCCCCCTCCATTGTGATGAGGTCCTCTGTGCCCCCTCTATAGTAATAAATCCCTCTGTGCCCCCTCCATAGTGATAAAGTCCTGTGTGCCACAAAATGGGATATTTTTAAAAGCATCCTAATATCTAATTGTGAGAGGTACATACCGTATAGGAATAAAATGATAAGAAACAAGAAAAAAACATTGTGGATAAATAGAACTGTAAAGAAAGCAACAAAAAAAAAAAGAAAGCATTTAAATCCCTAAAACAGGAGGAGAGCAAGGAAGCATTGAAAAACTATAAGGAAAAAAATAGAATATGTAAAAGACAAATAAAAGCAGCCAAACTAGAGACCGAGAGATTAATCACCAAAGAGAGTAAAAATAACCCTAAAATGTTCTTCAATTATATAAATACTAAAAAGTATAAACCTGAAGGTGTCGGCCCCTTACAGAGTAATGAGGGGGGAGTTGCAGAGAGCGATGAGGAGAAAGCGAAGCTACTAAATAACTTTTTCTCCACTGTATTCACTGAGGAAAATAAACTGTCAGATGAAATGCAGAGTATAAAAGTAAATTCCCCTTTAAAAGTGACCTCTCTGACCCAGGAAGAGGTACAGCAACGTCTTAAAAATATTAAAATAGACAAATGACCAGGACCGGATGGCATACACCCCCGTATCCTAAGAGAATTAATTAATGTCATCGACAGACCCTTATTTCTGATATTTAAGGACTCTATACTGACGGGGAGTGTTCCACAGGATTGGCGCATAGCAAATGTGGTGCCAATATTCAAAAAGGGTCCAAAAACAGAGCCCGGAAACTATAGGCCGGTAAGTTTAACTTCTGTTGTGGGTAAACTGTTTGAAGGTTTTCTGAGAGATGCTATCTTGGAGTACCTCAATGAAAATAAGCAAATAACTCCGTATCAGCATGGCTTCATGAGGGATCGGTCATGTCAAACCAATTTAATCAGTTTCTATTAGGAGGTAAGTTCTAGACTTGACCGCGGCGACTCAATGGATGTTGTATATTTGGACTTCTCCAAAGCGTTTGACACAGTACCACATAAAAGGTTAGTGTACAAAATTAGAATGCTTGGACTGGGAGAAAATGTCTGTATGTGGGTAAGTAACTGGCTCAGTGATAGAAAACAGAGGGTGGTTATTAACGGTAGATACTCAGATTGGGTCACTGTCACTAGTGGGGTACCACAGGGGTCTGTATTGGGTCCTATTCTCTTCAATATATTTATTAATGATATTGTAGAAGGTTTGCATAGTAGTTTTTACATTTTTTATTTTATGTGCCTACTTTGGGGGAAATGGGGGGCAGGAGGACATATTGGGCAAATTACTCACATGGGGGCAAATTGCTATGTATGGGGGCAAATTATTATGGGGGATTGCTGTATGGAGGCAAATTATTATGGAAGGGATTGCTGTGGGGACAGTGTGGTGGAAATTACTATATGGGGGAAATTACTGTATGGGGGCAAATTACTATGGAGAGATTACTATGTGGGGGCAGTGTGGGGTACTATATAGGGGTGTTGCTATTGGGGGGCACTGTAGGGGCATTTCTATTATTCTTGGGGACACTATACAGGCATTATTACTTGGAGCACAATATATGGTGTTATTACTGAAGGCACTCTAGGGGACATTATAACTGCTGTGGACACTATAGGGACATTTGGGGTAATTTATCAAACTGGTCTAAAGTAGAACTGGCTTAGTTACCCATAGCAACCAATCAAATTCCACCATTCATTTTTTACGGCTCTTTTGGAAATCCAGTTCTACTTTACAACAGTTTGATAAATGACCCCAATTATGTCTACTGGGGTCACTATTTTTTCATCAGTATAGTACCTGGGGCATTGGGGAGCACAACGGGCACATTATTGGGAGTGGCAGCAGGATGACATTGTTGGGACACCATTGATGGAAAAATTGAGAAATCTAACATGTCTGTGTTACAAACTCTGCAGAGATGAGATGCGGCAGAAAGAATTTGCCATGGCGGTCTGGATCAGACAGAGGAGAAGAGGAAAGAGAAGGTCTACATGACAGAAGATGTCCCTAGATGTAAGAGGTATGTGGTGCTGTATTCGCCTAGTCTTTTTTATTATAATTATATGTATTTTAAATTTGGAGACCACATTTTTCAGTTTAGGAGCCAATTTGGGGTATTTTTTTTCAGTCTGAAGATGTCATGTGGCCTAGGAAGAGACTGTGGCGCTCATGAAGCATCACAACCTCTTCATACAAAAAAAAAAAACTAAACTGAAATGGAGGGAGGGGCCCGAACTGGGTAGACAGCCACGGGCCTATCATGCACTTAATCCACCCCTGCTTGTGAATCTCACCCAAATTCTTGAATGGCCTTTTCTTGTCAATCCTTTCAAGGCTGCAGTTGTTCCTGTTGCTTGTGTACCTTTTTCTACCACACTTTTTCCTTCCGCTGAACTTTCCATTAATATGCTTGGATAAACCACTCTGTGAACAGCCAGATTGTTTAGCAATGACCTTTTGTGACTTCCCCATGTTGTGCAGCCCACTGAACCAGACTGAGGGACCATTTAAAGGCTTAGGCAACCTTTGCAGGTGCTTTGTGTTGATTAGCTGATTAGAGTGTGACACTATTGGGGAGATTTATCAAAATTGGTGTAAAGGAAAACCGGCTTAGTTGCCCATAGCAACCAATCAGATTCCACCTTCCATCTTCCAATGGAGCTCTGAAAAATGAAAGGTGGAACCTAATTGGTTGCTATGGGCAACTAAGCCAGTTTTCCTTTACACCGGTTTTGATAAATATTCCCCCTTGAGTCTACAATACACTCTTAATTTTATGAGATACTGACTTTTGGGTTTTCATTAGCTGTAAGCCATAATCATTTACATTAACAGAAATAAACACTTGAAATTACTTTCTAATGAATCTATAGAATGAGTTTCACTTTTTGAATAAATTAACTTTTCAATGGTATTCTATTTTTATTGAGATGCACCTGATAAGCACCAAATAATATGCAGAGTAACCACTGTGCGCAGCTAGGCAGGCTGGGAGTGACTGAATAAGATCCTGGTAGGTTGTGAAAGGTATCTGGAGCAGCTGCTGACTACTGTGCATCCCACAGCTGCTGGAGAGTGTGTGGGGGGAGGATCCTTACAGCAAACACAGCGATCGAGGTGGTCCCACAGATGCTCAATTAGGGTTCAAGTCTGGGGAATCAGGGTGCCAGGGTAGTACTTGGAAGTCTTGGTCATGCTCTTCCAACCAATGTCGGACATTTCTAACCGTGTGACATATTGTATTATCTTGCTGGAAGATCCCATCTACCCCAGGGAAGAAAATCAGCATGTATGGGTGTATATGATCTGCAAGGATGGATTCATATACCCAAATCAGCTGCTGAGTAATTATACAGACCGCGCACTGTACTGCAACAATCGTTAAGTATATCCAAATTCAACCATAACCAGAAACCAAAATAAAGTAACCTCGCCAAGTTGCACAAGTTACCTTTAGAAGCAGTGAACCTGGTTCCACCTTAGGATCCCGTATCGCTTGATGGCTGACTGGCTAAGTAGGAGTATTAGGTTGTTTTCGCTGATCGCGCTGATCGCGCTCTTTTTGTCTCTATTAACAATTTCCACACCACAAAAACTTGAGCCTTCAAATTTTCCTCCATGTTTTTCTTTATAGTGTCTTGACAGGGGGTGTCCCTCAAATTTCAGCTTGATATTGTATATATGTTCCCCTATTCGTTTCTTTAGGCTTCTTTTTGTACGTCCTATATATATCTTTTTGCAGTTAATAGAGACAAAAGAGGTGGTGACTTTATTGGAAAAATGTCAAAGGCAGAAACCAGATGGATATTTAATTTAAACACCTTAGCACCTAGAGGGTTAAACATGGAAATTGAACTGTTTGCTTTTGAGTAAGACAGAATAGTGATTAAGGTTGATATTAAACAGAAGAACATCGTTATAGGAGTATCCAAACAATCAGGTTTAGCCCAGAATGGCAGCGAAGGGGTTAAAGAGTATGAGTATATAAAAGGTAGCATGGGAAGCAGCAGTTAGCTATTTTTCCCTGACGAAGGACAACATTATTGTCCGAAACGCGTTGGATGGTATTTGGGTCCCCCTGAGTACCCGTAGCTAAACGGTGACGTCACCTGCTGCTTCGCTGTGAGCGCGAATTGCGAACGCTTACAGCAGTGTGATCGCGCTACCGGCCGGAGCGCGATCAGCGAAAACAACCTAATACTCCTACTTAGCCAGTCAGCCATCAAGCGATACGGGATCCTAAGGTGGAACCAGGTTCACTGCTTCTAAAGGTAACTTGTGCAACTTGGCGAGGTTACTTTATTTTGGTTTCTGGTTATGGTTGAAATTGGATATACTTAACGATTGTTGCAGTATAGTGCGCGGTCTGTATAATTACTCAGCGGCTGATTCCTTATTAGCGGTGGATGTGTAGTAACACCACAGAGACTGCAGCCAGTACTAAAAGGGAGAGGAGATTACAAGCGCCGGTGTCAGTTTTGTGTTTTTGCTTTCAGATATACCCAAATCAATTGAGTGTGCCTTCCACATGGATGAGTGGGCCCAGAGAATACCACGAAAACATTCCCCACCACTAGCTTGTGTTCCTCCAGCAGTGGTTGTAGGTTGTTTGTTCTCTGATGTTTCTCACCTAACATGCTAACATCCATCCATTCGATGGAGTAGAAATCGTGACTTATCAGAGAAGGCAACCCTTTGCCAATCAGCAGAGGTCCAATTCTGATACTGCTGTTAAAATGAAAGCAATTTTTTTAGCTTATGCAATTTCATTAGCAGTGGTGCAGTGACCATCCGTCTGCTCGGAGCCCCATATGCAGTTAGGTTCACAGAGCGGCACACAAACAGTTCACAAACTGCTGTTTCAGAAATACCGCCCGGAAGCCAATAGTCATCCCTTTTCGCAACTCTGATTGCCTCTTTTCCTTGGCGCCTCCACAACAGCACTCACAGGAGAGTGTTCCCGCCCCCAGAACAGGAAACAACGTATCAGCAAGATTTTAGAAAGCCTCCTCCCCTTACCTATTCTGGACATTGTTTCCTGTCCTCGGGTGAACATGGAAGCTCCTCCTAGAGTCCAGGAACCAGGGATTATTTTGCACGGCCTCATCTTTCCTCAGAGGGTCGTGCAGGGAGCGGGGGCTCCCAAGAGCTTCCTTTCCCCGCTCCTTGGTGTAAGTCCTTGTGCGTGGGCAAACCGGGGCAATATCCCCGGCTTTAGGGGAATCGCGCAGGATCCAGTGCGTATGCACGCACACAGGCAAGATTCCCCTTGGGCACGGGAACCCCATTCTCGTCCAGCAAATTACTTCCGGACGCCGACTCTGGGACCAGAAGCAGAGGGCAGTGTCGGTGACTATAACAGCGGCAGATTTAAACTTCATTCTGCCGTCCTCTGTAGAATCCGCATGTTGGCTCCGGTAGATGCTTCTGATCTTGCTCGCAAGCCTGGGGATCCTATTGTCATTGTCCTTTTAGCCTGGTAAGTCTCCTCTCCTTACCAATGGAGATTGTTATTTCCACCCTTTTCTTGCTTCAATTATTTTGTGTGATACTTTTACTCCTGGTGTATTTTGGGTGCTGGTCTCCACCTTTTATGAAAGTTATGGGTCCCATCACCTCTAAACAAATGATCTTCTAGATCTTCTCTAAACTCAAGAAGGCGTTATGTCCCGAGTGCATAACGCCTTCTTGAGTTTATCCTGCATAGATTCTGACTCCTCAGACGACAGTTCTGGTAAACTGCTCTTTCTCCCTGAAGAAACTGATAGCCTTTTAAAAACCATCAGGGCCCACCGAAAGCGATGTCACACTTATACAAATTACTGTTAATCCCGAACCCTTCAGTGGCTCCTACATTCTTGTCGGAGTGGCAAGAGGAATTACAAATATTGTTATCTGAAACAGAAGCTCATCAGGTCCTTTCTAGGTCTCATGGCTTCTCTAAGTGTGTCTGCTTACAAGAAAATTTGTATAAAACGATTTCTAGATGGTATAAAACACCTGCATATTTGTACATGAGAGGAGTTCTGGACAGTGATACATGCTGGAGATGCAAAAACGCTTCAGGGACAATTTCACATATATGGTGGTTTTGTGGGGATGTTAGGCTATTTTGGGACACGGTGGAAGAGACGATTAATAGTGTGTGTCCGGAACCTATTTCCCTGTCTCCAAACTTGGTTCTCCTCTGGCTTGACACACCTACCTTTCGGCCTAGTAAAACAGCGCTTGCTACTTTCCTTATCTTGGCAGCTAAATTGTTAACACCATTACATTGGCTAAGCACATCTTCTCCTTCTCACCAAGAATGGTTAAATAAGGTTCACCAATTATGCAGGCTTGAAGAACTCACTTCTTGAATTGACCGCAGGCACGAAAGTTTCTTGGAAGTCCTTTCGTGGGCTTTGATGGTTCCCTCTAAACTATCTCAACACCACTTACCCGAGAATTATGTACTTTTGTCTTCTTTATTTTTCGTTTTTTTTACCCTTTTACAAATCCATACTCTTAAAGCTCATAATTGCTTTTTCTTATTATTTACTGAGTGTTTAGTTTAATTTATATGTTATAAGCATGTCATGCGGACGTGTCATGAGGTACACTCCTTCTACCACAATAGTGACAGTTTTTCTCTGAATGTCCTTATTTTCCTCAAGAGATATTGCATTCAATCAACAAAATGTCATACAAAACAGGGCTTTCATCGACTATTGGGATGAGTAGTGTTCATATATTGAGATACATTGGTCTCCTGCGTGCGGCTTTTTGCTTTTTCTTTGTATGGTATTCCTTGTGTATTTCAATAAAAAAAGATTTATTTATAAACTAGCAATCAAACATGATAAACTTCTTGCTAGAAAACTCAAATCCCAACACAATATAAATCGGATTCTCAAAATACAAACCCAAGAGGGACAGGTTACCAGCAACCCAAACCGAATTTACAATACTTTTGCGGACTTCTACCAGGCTCTTTATAAACAAAGAAAAAAAGAGAAATTTCAGTCAGCACATCCCAGAGCGCAGGTGCTGGTTGCTATGGCTAAATACATGTCAAAGGAAAATACATACAATGCAACCGCACAGCGCTAACCAGATAAAGCACAAAATGCCATAGTGATATAGAGTATTCTAAAGCTCATGCTATGCTTGTTTAATAAATTAGAGACTCTTGGCAAATATATTTTGTACAAAATTATCTGAGCCCATTCACTGAATCGTCAAGGTGTTCTCTGCAGAATGGGAACCTAACACTATCTCCTACCTGTTATGTGCCAGACTTGGCTTCCATATAATCAGGGGGTGTTTTGTTCCACATGCATGCTGTATCCACTCTGCCTTTTGCCATTTCTGGTGCTTCAAAGGCCTCCCCTAGTTCAGGAATGCAGATACTAGCATGCACTATGGCATTTTGTGCTTTATGTGGTTAGCGGTGTGCAGTTGCATTGTATGTATTTTCCTTTGACATGTATTTAGCCATAGCAACCAGCACCTGCGCTCTGGGATGTGCTGACTGAAATTTCTCTTTTTTTCTTTGTAAGTTTGTACTGGAGGTGTGGCTACTCCATTTGGCCATGCACTCCTGACCAGCCCATCTGCCCCACAGGTTGTTTTTAATCAGTGCAACTATAAAGCCGAGTGATCGGCATGCATGCTAGTATCTGCATTCCTGAACTAGGGGAGGCCTTTGAAGCACCAGAAATGGCAAAAGGCAGAGTGGATACAGCATGCATGTGGAACAAAACACCCCCTAATTATATGGAAGCCAAGTCTGGCACATAACAGGTAGGAGATAGTGTTAGGTTCCCATTCTGCAGAGAACACCTTGACGATTCGGTGAATGGGCTCAGATAATTTTGTACAAAATATATTTGCCAAGAGTCTCTAATTTATCAAACAAGCATAGCATGAGCTTTAGAATACTCTATATCACTATGGCATTTTGTGCTTTATCTGGTTAGCGGTGTGCGGTTGCATTGTATGTATTTTCTTTATAAACAAAGCCATAGCCAACCTACTGAATCTAACAAAGCCTTTATTTCTAAAGCTAATCTACCTAAGCTCACTGCTGATGCCGTACAACATCTCAATAGAGAAGTATCAATATTGGAGGTGGAGATGACTCTTTAATCCTTGAAATTAGGTAAAGCACCTGGCCCCAATGGTCTAACTGCCCTTTATTTTAAAAAGTTGACCTCAATTCTCCTACCCCACATTAGGTCTTATTGTAATCATATTCTGCAGGGTCATGCCATGCCGCAAGAATTCCTAGATGCCCTCATCACTATCATTCCCAAGCCCAATAGAAACCACCTCTCACCAGCTAATTACAGGCCTATTTCCCTTTTAAATATTGACACTAAAATATTTACTTCTATCCTGGCGCGTAGATTGAACCTACTGCTCCCTCATCATATCCACCCTGATTCGGTGGGATTTATCCCACAAAGGGAGGCACCGGACAATGTCCGCAAAATACTTAATATTATCTCTTGGTCCAATCAACGCCAACTTCCCCTCACTCTGCTTTTTTCTAGATCTAGAAAAAGCTTTTGACTGTATTTCCTGGGACTATCTGTTGTAAGTCCTTAAGCATATGGGTTTTCAAGGTCCATTCATTCAAGCTTTAAAATCCCTATATGACCATCCCACAGCCTACTTAAAATTATCCTCCACCCTATCAAAACCTATCAATATTTGTAGAGGAACCAGACAGGGCTGTCCCTTATCTCCAGCCCTGTTTGCATTGGCTATTGAGCCATTGGCCGCCCTGATCTGTCAGAACCCTAATATTTCGGGAATCACCATTGGGACCCAAGAGTATAAGGCTAACCTTTTTGCAGACGATTTACTCCTCACAATCACTAACCCTGTGATTTCTCTCCCTAGTCTCTGTCAACTATTACAGGAATTCTCTAAAGTCTCTGGCTTAAAAATTAACCCCTCCAAATCAGAAACCCTATACTGTAATACTCCTTCCCACACCATAGCTCTAATTGAACGTGAATTTGGCTTCCATACCTGTACCAGCAAGTTGTCATATTTGGGGATCCATCTCACCCCTCATCTCTCTAGCATCTATAAGGTAAATTACACCCCCCTCTATATGGAGATCAGATCAGATTTAAATAAATGGGATACGCCTTTGTTGTCTTGGTTGGGTAGAATTCACACTATCAAAATGATTGTTTTGCCCTGTTTACTTTACCTTTTTAGGACGATACCAATCCCAGTTCCCCTAGTAGATCTTCGTAAATTACACAGGGAAATCTCCTCTTTTATTTGGGCACATCAAAGACCCAGAATCAAAATAGAAGTCATGTTTCGCCATAAACGACTGGGTGGCCTCTCACTTCCTAACTTCATTAAATATTATAAAGCAGCTCGTTTAGCACAACTCCTATTAATACACAGCTGTAAGGCCCAACCAATGTGGGTTGCCCTAGAATCCTCCATGCTAACCCGTTTGTCATGGCAAGCATTATTTTGGACTACAACCTCTCTACTATCGGACCATAAAGCTAAGGCAACTTTACCATTTTATGCTCTACAGTTATGGAGATCTGTATGCTTCAAGATTAATTTCCAGTCAAAATCTGCTCCTCTTACCCTACTTTTTACTAACCCATCTTTTCCCCCGGAGATGGACTTGGTAGCCTTCTCTTGGTGGGCCAACAATAGAATGACACGACTTCATGATTTTCTTACAGCTGGCAATTTATCAACTGCTGTTCAACTTCGATCTAAACACTCCATTCATACATCTGAGGAATATACAGTACAGACCAAAAGTTTGGACACACCTTCTCATTCAAAGAGTTTTCTGTATTTTCATGACTATGAAAATTGTAGATTCACACTGAAGGCATCAAAACTATGAATTAACACATGTGGAATTATATACTTAACAAAAAAGTGTGAAACAACTAAAAATATGTCTTATATTCTAAGTTCTTCAAAGTAGCCACCTTTTGCTTTGATTACTGCTTTGCACACTCTTGGCATTCTCTTGATGACCTTCAAGAGGTAGTCACCTAGAATGGTATTCCAACAGTCTTGAAGGAGTTCCCAGAGATGCTTAGCACTTGTTGGCCCTTTTGCCTTCACTCTGCGGTCCAGCTCACCCCAAACCATCTCGATTGGGTTCAGGTCTGGTGACTGTGGTGGCCAGGTCATCTGGCGTAGCACCCCATCACTCTCCTTCTTGGCCAAATAGCCCTTACACAGCCTGGAGGTGTGTTTGGGGTCATTGTTCTGTTGATAAATAAATGAGGGTCCAACTAAACGCAAACCGGATGGAATAGCATACCGCTTCAAGATGCTGTGGTAGCCATGCTGGTTCAGTATGCCTTCAATTTTGAATAAATCCCCAACAGTGTCACCAGCAAAGCACCCCCACACCATCACACCTCCTCCTCCATGCTTCACGGTGGGAACCAGGCATGTAGAGTCCATCCGTTCACCTTTTCTGCATCGCACAAAGACACGGTGGTTGGAACCAAAGATCTCAAATTTGGACTCATCAGACCAAAGCACAGATTTCCACTGGTCTAATGTCCATTCCTTGTGTTCTTTCGCCCAAACAAGTCTCTTCTGCTTGTTGCCTGTCCTTAGCAGTGGTTTCCTAGCAGCTATTTTACCATGAAGGCCTGCTGCACACAGTCTCCTCTTAAAAGTTGTTGTAGAGATGTGTCTGCTGCTAGAACTCTGTGTGGCAATGACTTGGTCTCTAATCTGAGCTGGTGTTAACCTGCGATTTCTGAGGCTGGTGACTCGGATGAACTTATCCTCCGCAGCAGAGGTGACTCTTGGTCTTCCTTTCCTGGGGCGGTCCTCATGTGAGCCAGTTTATTTGTAGCACTTGATGGTTTTTGCGACTGCACTTGGGGACACTTTCTGATTGACTGACCTTCATTTCTTAAAGTAATGATGGCCACTCGTTTTTCTTTACTTAGCTGATTTTTTCTTGCCATAATACAAATTCTAACAGTCTATTCAGTAGGACTATCAGCTGTGTATCCACCTGACTTCTGCCCAACACAACTCATAGTCCCAACTCCATTTATAAGGCAAGAAATACCACTTATTAAACCTGACAGAGCACACTTGTGAAGTGAAAACCATTTCAGGTGACTACCTCTTGAAGCTCATCAAGAGAATACCAAGAGTGTGCAAAGCAGTAATCAAAGCAAAAGGTGGCTACTTTGAAGAACCTAGAATATAAGACATATTTTCAGTTCTTTCACACTTTTTTGTTAAGTATATAATTCCACATGTGTTAATTCATAGTTTTGATGCCTTCAGTGTGAATCTACAATTTTCAAAGTCATGAAAATACAGAAAACTCTTTGAATGAGAAGGTGTGTCCAAACTTTTGGTCTGTACTGTAGATTAGCACAAATTTTGTCCTTTTGGCGGTCCATCGTGGGGGGTGCTTCCTCGTCCATCTCCTGCTCTCCCTTTGAAAGATTCCTTTTATATTCTTTTGAGAGAGTGGGACTAATCTCCCGACTATATTATTGGTTAAATACCCCATCTACTGATGCTAAACTGCCATTCATGTCTAAATGGGAGGAGGACATCCATTGTTCTTTATCTATCCCAAGATGGAATGCATGTTGTCAGGCGGTCACCAGGGGCAGTTGGCAAGTATCTTTGGTGGAAACCTCTCTTAAAGGGAACCTGTCATCTCCGAAACACCCCCTGAACTAGAGTATGCGGTGTATAGTGTAAGTGATGCTGAATCCGAATATGTAAGTTTTATCTTCATACTCACTTCCATTCTGACGCTGTGCTCCCACAAACCAGCAGTAAAATACATTGACCAATACTGTTGACCACCGCTGTACCCTGGTACCTTCGCAGGTATCTCCTGGTCCCCCTGAACCAGCTGCCTCGTGTCCCGACCCTCCTCAGGAGGTAGCGACCTGGTGTTCCCCTCGGAAAGTCTATCCCCACCATCAGGGGTATTTGTGAAGATCGAGGGGTTTCACTTAGACAATGCCCTTAGAGGAGGTAGGGCACGAGGCACAGTGGGTCCATACCTGTTGGTTCGTGACAGCTGCTATATCTAATGCTGCCTGTAGGGCTGCGATCCTGGTCGGGAGACGCAGGCTCTAAAAATTGTCTATGCTCTATTCCATACGAAGGGGATAGACTATTTGGTTCTCTACTAGATATACTCGATAAAGCCTCCGATAAAAAGAAAGGTTTTCCATACGAGAGCAGGTTTTTTCATCAAAGACGTTTCTTTCGGAACCAGAGAAAAGCCAGAACAGACCAGGATAACAAGGATGCGTCAAAAAGGTGGCACCCGGCTAAAAGAAAAGGCTTCCTCTTCAATCCTGACAATGCCTCTAGAAAGACACAATGATGCCAAATGCCAGGTAGGAGGCAGACTAAAAGATTTTGCCCAGGCCTGGGAAGAATTAGGAGCTTCCCCTTGAGTATTAGCTACTCTAAGAGAAGGCCTAAAATTAGAATTCATATCTCTACCTCCAAATCATTACAATAAAACAAAATCCTGCCTCGGGAGATAATGCAAAAAAAATCTAGAGTTAGAAGTATCTGCTCTATTTCAAAAATGGGTTTTACCAGTCCCATCAGATCATATTTATCAGGGATTTTATTCTTCAGTGTTCCTAGTCCAAAAGCCTAGTGGAACCTACCACCTTATTATAAACCTCAGGCTCCTGAACAAGTTTATCATTTACAAAAAGTTGAAAATGGAGACCATAAAATCCACCATAAATCTCCTTTCACAAGATGGTGACTATCGACCTTCAGGACGCATATTATCACGTCCCCATTTCTTCGGATCACTTCCAGTTTGCAGCTCTCCCGTTCGGTCTCTCTTCTGCTCTAAGATAATGACTGAAGTAATAAGTCATCTTCACTTACAGGTAATTTTGATAATCCCCTATTTGGACGATTTCCTGATTGCCTGTCTCTCAGAAGAAGATTTTGCGTTCCATCTATCCCTGATTCTAAATACCTTCACAGGTCTGGGCTGGATCATAAATCTTCACAAGTCAGATTTAACCCCGAGCCGACAGAAGATTTTTCTTTGAGTGTTGCTGGATTCGCATCAACTCATGTCGTTCTTGACTCAGGAGAAACAAGAGACCCTATACCAGAAGATTTCTCTACTCTGCAGCCAGAAATTATCATCCATAAGAAATATAATGACCATTCTGGGATTGCTAACGTCAACTATTCCCTGCGTCAGATGGGCTCAAAGCCACACAAGAAAACTCCAATCTTTCCTCCTGGCAACCTGGGATGGGACCCAGTCCGGCCTGGACAAGAAGGTATATATTCCTCAGCAGGTAAGAAACTCCTTGATATGGTGGAGAATAAAAAGAAACCTACAAACAGGTGTATACTAGCGCCAAGAAAATAAAATAATCATCACGACGGACGCCAGCAACCACGGTTGGGGAGGTCATTCAGGAAGTCAATTTGTGCAGGGCAATTGGGACAATGATATATCAGAATCTAAAAGAGCTCACTGCTGTCTACAATGCTCTAACCTCCCTGCACATAAGTTCTGCTTCAAAACATGTAAAAATATTATCGGACAATACTACCACCGTAGCATATCATATACCCAAAGCTGTACCCTAGCCTCAGTTTCTCAAAAAAAAGTTTCCTGGGCACAAAGAAACCTGTATTTTCTTATGGCGGTTCACGTAAAAGGTGAAGACAATGTGGTAGCCGACTACCTAAGCCAGAAGAGACTGAAGGAAGGAGAATGGTCTTTGATCAAGCAGATATTCGGAAGGATTGCCGACAAGTGGGGATGGCCCATCCTAGGTCTGTTTGCCACCAAAGAAAACAGACAAGTGGAAAACATTCGCTCTCTCTCCTGACAGGATCTACCGTTAATAGTTGACGCCTTGTCCCTGCCTTGGCCGAAGGGCCTACTTTATGCCTTCCCGCCCTTCAACCTTATCCCAAGGACTCTCACAAAAGTGGCGGAAGAAAAAGCTTAGGTAATCTTCATAGCTCCATTCTGGCCAAGGAGATCTTGGTTCCCTCTACTTCTCAGATTGTCGGCCGGGAACTTCTGGACACTTCCTTCGGTCCCCGATCTTCTCCATTAGGGTCCTGTCTACCACGCAAAAATAGCTCAGCTCCATCTAATGGCTTGGAGATTGAACAGCTTACCTTGAAACAGAAGGGACTATCAGATGCAGTAATTGCCACCATGTCGCTATTTCAACTATATATTTAAGAACCTGGAAAGCCTTCCTTGTCTTCTTAGGTAATTGCTTTAAATCAGATATCCTTTTAATTTTAGAATTTTTACAGTCAGGCCTAGACAAGGGCCTAAGAACAGCAATACTCAAAGCCCACGTTTCAACTGTAAGTGCATTCCTAGATGTCAAGTTTGCTGATTCTCCACTAGTTAAAATGTTTCTGAAGGGAGCTAATAGACTAGATTACTGTCCATTATTCCTCCTTGGGATTTAAGCTTGATCCTCTCTGTTCTCATGGAACCTCTATATGAACAGATTGATGAAGTTCCGCTTAAGTTCCTTACCCTCAATAAGTCCTTTCTTCTGGCTATCTTAACTGCCAGAAGAATTGGAGAAATTCGGGCATTCTCCTGTAAACATCCTTATCTAACGATTTTGGAAGACTGTATAATCCTCAGGCATTGTCCTTCATTTCTACCCAAGGTCATTTCTCGGTTTCACTGCCAACAAGAAGTGTCCTTGCCTTCTTTCTGCCCATCTCCTTTTACGGAAAAGGAAAGGAAGTTCCACACTTTGGATGTAAGGAGATGTGTGATGACATACCTCAAGATCACTGAAGAGTTCAGGAGGACGAATGATCTACTCCTTCAATATCAGGGCCCTAATAACGGCTTTACCGCCAGCAAATTGACCTTTGCCAGATGGATTAAAAGCACTATATCCTCCGCCTATACCCAAAGGGGCCAAAAACCTCCTTCTGGAATTAAAGCCCACTTTACCCGCGCCATGTCAGCTTCTTGGGCAGAGTCTGCTTCTGTATCTTTAGATCAAATTTGCAGGGCGGCCACATGATCCAAATCGATGATTTTTTAATGATTACAGGTTAGATGTTCTCCATAACCAGGACTTGTCCTTTGGTCGCAGAGTTTTGTCTGCCGTTGTCCCCCCAGAGTACTTCTCTGAGAATCCTCCTGTGAGTGCTGTTGTGGAGGCGCCGGGGAAAAGAGTTCATTACTCTTAATGGTAACTGGTTTTTCCAATAGCCTCCACAACGGAATTGGGTATTTCCCTCCCTATATAATTTCAATATGTTTCTTTTGTTGTTTGGATATATGCTGTATGATCTAATATATTTCTTTTTTGGCATCACCTCTGTGTCCTCTCTTATTGACTGGAATAGGTAAGGGGAGGAAGCCTTTTAAAATCCTGCTTCTACGTTGTATCCTGTCCTGGGGGCGGGGAAACCCTCCTGTGAGTGCCGTTGTGGAGGCTATTGGAAAAAACAATTACTGGTAAGAGTAATTAACTCTTTTACCCATGACAGCAAGGAGGGATATGTGTGCAGACAGCCTATAACACACCTTATATACCCACCAAGCCAGCTCTTAAAAAGTTCCTTCATGAGCTATGCACTGCCAATGTTGGAAGTGGTCATTATAATGTGACTCAACTGTACTGGTCTCCTGAACATGCATGATACACTAACTATGATATGTATCAGTATTATGAATACAACTGAAACCTGCATGTTGAACACAAGAAGAAGTGATTCAACAGGAAAATTATGTATAGTATTTTGGGTGTGGATTACACATACATAATTTATACATCTGATTCTGGTCCATGCATTGCAGTTCTCCTTTAGTACATTTCCCTTTGCATCTTATTTTCAATAATGAGTAAACGTGGAGAGTAAACAATCGCACTGTTCCCCTACTCTCCTATGACCCGGATGTCATACATTCACTACATTCCATTAGAACAGTGGAAAAGCATACTTTGTCAATATCACCCTTCATATTTGAACAAGGCAAATGCTGAACTGTATAACATTACCTACTTTGAAAGAATCTGTTGTCAGGGGGTGGACATAATTGTAAAGCTGTTGAATGGAGAGTCCATATTGTGTTGCATCACACTCCATGGGATCAAGCTTGTTTAAATTATTGACAGCTTTAGCTATGAACTGTAAAAAGGGTCATGCTAGTGGAAAAAATTACTCAAATGATGTAGAGAAATAAAGACCCTGCTGTGTTTAACAATATTTGAAGATCTGACAAAACTGGAGATTTATTGATGCCTGTGGTTAGCAACTACCAATTCCATCCATTTGACAACCAGTATTTTTAATACCTCACAACTTTACATATGATAAACAGGGGTGGGTAGGCATGCAACCTACCTCTTCTATAACGACTCGTTCCATGAGGTGAGTTGAAATCGTGGCTAAACGGCAACTACAAGGGCTGCAAAATCTTCTGTGACATTTGGTCACATGTCAAATTTCTTGCATGTAGTTATAATATGTTTTAATGGGGTTTTGAAGGGCGGGGGGAGGGGGGTTGGCAGTTTTCCTACTTGGCAGTACCAGTAAGGGAAAGATGACTTACCTGCTTCCTGTCACCGGTTCCCTGCTCCTCCTTCAGGTCTGTGATGCTCCACTGGACCTTCTCCATGTCAATATCCGGTTTGACATTATCACAGTGGAGACCGGATATCATTGCGTCATGTGACAATTTGTCATGATTTAGGGGAGATGGTCATCGCTGCAGTCAAATGCAAGAAAAAGGGGGTCCGTCAGCACATTCCAATGCGCAGATGCATGCCACCATGGCTAGAAACACGAAGAAAAAAATGCAATACAACAGCACTCTAAACCAAATAAAGTACAATAATGCCATAGTTGTAGAAAATATTCTGGTGCTACTGCTACACTTATTTTGTAAATTTGAGATTCTTGGTGAATACATTTTGTACAAAATAATTCCTTAAAGGGGTATTCCCATCAAATGTAGTTTGTATAGTTAGATATAGCCATACCAATATTTTTGCTAATAGAATGTATTTATATAAAATGTACCGTTTAGAAGATTTGCCTATTTGTATATTCATTGTCCCACACATATCAGTCAGGCCGTTGCCCCTAGTTACGGCCACTGCAGCCATGTAGTAGTGGTGGCCGGCTTGCTTCTTTTCAAACCCGCTCAGTATAGTGTGTCAGTACAAAAAAACGACTCCCTTTTAGAGTATAATGAATGTCCCCGTAGTGACCCCCTTATAATGTATGCCAGTACAAAAATGCTCCTTTTAACAGCCACAATGACCCCACCCCATTGTGGCACAATAGCATGCTGACAAATAGAAATAATAAACTGAAATACTTACCTTCATTCCGCTGTCACCTTTTCTACTCTGTGCCCTGAGCTCTACGCAGCCCGACTAAGGCAGTGTGATAATGATGACACCGGCCTCAGGCTACAGGAACTAGGACTAAAGCCTATTACAGGAAATGGTGGGCCAGGGAGACATTGCTCCAATCCCCCGTCGCAGCATTAAAGGGGTTCTGCAGTTCTGTAAAACTGATGATCTATCCTCTGGAGAGATCATCAGCATCTGATCGGCGGCGGTCCGACACACGGGACCCCCGCCGATCAGTTGTTTGAGAAGGCAGCGATGCTGCAGGAGCGCCACAGCCTTCTCTGTGTTTACCGCAGGCCCAGTGACGTCACGACTAGTATCACTGACCTGGGCGGGGCTAAACTCTGTTCACTTGAATGGAGTTTAGCCCCGCCCAGGCCAGTGATACTAGTCGTGACGTCACTGGGCCTGCGGTAAACACAGAGAAGGCCTCGCCGCTGCCTTCTCAAACAGCTGATCAGCGGGGGTCCCGGGTGTCGGACTGCCGCCGATCAGATGCTGATGATCTATCCAGAGGATAGATCATCAGTTTTACAGAATTGCAAAACCTCTTTAAACTGTATTGTTGTCCTGAGTACAGCGATGCAGTTGAATATGTAGAGATGAGCGTTTCCACAATGAAAGCGCTCATTGCCCATGGCCTTTCCACTGACCCCCACTTGCCCCTACCTGGTGCTGCCTGAGGCAATCGCCTCATCTCGCCTCATTGGCGGTGCTCCCCTGACTGTTCTTCTAACTCCCACAGAAGTGAATGAATTCTGGGAGTTGTAGTTTCTGAATAGCTGGAGTGCCGAAGATTGATCATCCCTATTATAGATCATGAGATGCTAGGCAGATTATGGGACAGGATTCAGTAAATCCAGAATTTATTCATTTAAACTTATGCTATTTCTTGGCCTAGAAGACATGGGCAGTTCTGTGATTGACAGCTATCTCTGTATAAGGCCTTATTCACACGTCCGTGATGAAATCCATGATAAGATGGTCAGTGATTCCATGAAGAATCCATATTTGGTCCGTGTGTGTATTTTGTTCTGACACTGCACAGTTGAAAATTAATTTAGAGAGCAACTCCTATAAATGATCCGTGAAACACGGATGGCTTCTGTGTTGGGTCTGTGCTTTTCATGGGCCCATAGACTATGATGGGTGTGATGGATCCGTAAACACAGAAAAACTAGAGCATACTTCCATGCTAAAACCACCGATCCACAGACCGTGCTAAAACATGAATACACACATTAAAATGAATGGGTACGTGTGCTCTCCATAAATCACTGACGTGTGAATAAGGTTTCACACAACCGTAACGGATTCTCTCATGGTCTCTTCAGGAAAAAAGAGTGGTTTTGCACTCAAGTTCAGTCAGTTTTGTCTGCAATTGCATTCAGTGTTTCAGTTTTTTTCTACGCGGGTGCAATCAGTTTTTGATGCATTTTCACGCGCTGGAAAAAAGCGGAAGAATAACAATTTACATCTCCTAGCAACCATCAGTGAAACATGAATTGCTTCTGAATGCAATCCGTTTTTCACTGAAGCCCCAATTCACTTCTATGAAACCAGAGCTACACGAAAAATGCAGAATATAATACATACAGTGATTTTTTTTTTCCTGAATGCAGAAATGAAAAATTTGTTAAAAACATTCACAGACCCATTGAAATGAATGGGTCAGGATTCAGTCCTGATGCTATGTGTTTGCTTCACACATCGCACCCTGACGGAAAACTCACTGTGAAAGAGGCCTTAGTATGCATACATGGAAGGCTGTCAGTTAGTGATAGAACTGTCCACATGACTCTTAAGTCCAGAATTAGCAGAGGTTTAAATGAATAAATTACAAGTTTTACTGAATCTCTTCCCACAAACTATATCACCATATAGCAGTCTGCTCAGCATCTCATGTTGCTGCCTGCAGGTACACTGCATCCTTATAGTAACCATGTGCCCATACATGTATGTTATTTGCAGTAAGTGTATAGAGTGGTTTCACAATATGAGCTCGCTCCATACACTGCGAGTGCTGGCTGTGTAATACAGCAGACACCCAGCCACAATGACCGGGATGAGAAATAACTCTGATCCCTGTCATTTAACCCCTCAGGTGCCATGGTCAGTGCTGAATCTATTCACATGAAACATCTGGGAGCAGCAAACAATATGAAGAAGTGTCCAATCCCTTCAAAGCCAATAAATGATATAAACAATTGTCACACTTCACCGGGGAGCCATATACAATTAACCAGGAGAAGCGGTTTGTTACTGAGACTCTAGTAAATTTGGTAACTCGCAGCTGCCAACAGTAGTATTAAGCAACATACAGTGCCTCAAGTCTTTTGCAGCCTCTAGCAGGTTGTCCTCCTCGATAGCCCTGTATTTACTTTTGCAAGTACCTAGCTCTGAGGTACTGCAGAAGGGCAAGCAAGTGGATATCGTGCAGTAAATGCCCAACTGGGACTCTTTTAAGCCTTTTTATTGGTACTCACAAATGGCAATAAATGGATGCATATAACATCAAATCAAGTTGTATCTGAACTCAGCCTTCACTGCCCAACTAACCTTTAGTCTAGCTTCTATCAGGGCACAACATTTGAGAGTGAATATTTAAAATTTGACCGGCACTCACTGTATTCTGATGAAGGTTTAACTTTTCATCCAGGGATTCCCAGCCAGTCTCCTAAGCTGGTACTTGCCAAGCCCTTGTCAGATTGCAGACATTAAGCAGCATAAAGCATGGCATGTACACCTTGGCTATGGGACACCATCCCTAAATGCAAGTACCACGATCGAAAACGTGTGCCAACTGGTTGGTTTCTATAGAATACAAAATTTAAAAAAGCATACATTTTGGGTCACAAACATCAACATTGTTACATAAAAGAAGTTCTATAAATCATCAGGACTATAATATAAAAAATACTGTATATAAAAAAAAGTTCAATAGAATCCATATAATGGTACTGTATTGTGCTGTGCTTGATTCTGATACAGGATTTATATAATGAGATTGGTTCTGATCTATGATTTTTCTTGCTTGGTTCTTGTTCCATTATTATGAACTGAGTTTATTTTAGGGAAATGTTCCCAACTCTCCTCCTCTTCCCACTCAGGCCATAGATCCTACAGGGAGATTTCCCCATAGGCCGATGCCCAGGTGGTTACCCAAGCCCTTCTCACGCTACCAGGTGGGTACATAATGATTTGATGTTCTTAGCATTAATTAATGCTAGGAGCATCATATACTTACGCACCTGCCCAGCGGCTGCAGGTGCCCTGCTGAATTCAAGTCCTCAGGACGGTGATACAGTTGAATATTTCAGTGGGGACAGCAATATTTTGTGCTTCACTACAGTGTTTTAGGTTTTTTTTCCAGGGCAACTTTGAGGTCCCAGTCCGCCCCTGTTCCCAGTGCACGCTCTAATGGAGCCTGTACTTCTTTGATTACCTGAACATGCACGTATAATGTACAGTAGGTCTATAAAGGATGAATTTAATATTATGTGCAAGTAGTTATGCAATCTACCTGCAGGTAAGTCATATACTGCACATTTTACACACTAGGTGATCAGATTTTTTCAAAAAATTATGTCCCTCTGTTTTTCAGAATTTCACTATATGTAAGCGTTAGGCTATGAACAGATAGCCATGTCCATATTTTGATCTGCAGAATATGGATACCTTCTGTGTGCATTCTGTATTTTCCTCACTAACATCAAGAGAAAAGGCTATCCCCTTCTGCAATACGGACATGGTTCCATAGGTCATGTTGTATATTTGCAGAACCAGTACACGGTTCTTCAAATAATATGAAGTCGTGCATGGCCCCTTATAAATGAATGGGTTTAGTGTGCTACATTTGCAAAAAAATAACATAAAAATTGGATTGCACACTGATGAAAAATACAGCTGTGTGCATGAAGCCTAAAGGTTATATTGTTTTTTTTCTTTGCACTCTATAAATGTCCCCTACCCCCCACTCTGAACCTACAGGGCTAGTGGGGGCACCATTTTGATCTTTACCTTGGGCGGCAGAAAGGTTAGATGCACCCCAGCTCCCTTGTAGCTCTCTGGTCTTGGGTTATTTATGTGGCTATTGGTAATGCATTCAATAAGTGTTAGCCACTGATATAGCTTGCTTAACCCAACTGTAATAACACGTGTCATACAGCCAAGTTCATTCATTCAGCAGGCTGGCACTGTCAGACTGATAGGTACTGCTGACAATATAGAAGAAATTCTACCGTCAGCATTGTTCCTGGGATCCTATTACCTGGTGGCCATAAGCAATTGTCTTATTTGCCCTTGTTTACTGCTGTCCTGTAAATGGTGCAAAGTGCTGTCTTGTACCAATTCCCTGAAAGCATCTTTTTTCTTTGCAAAGTATATCTTAAAAGTGCTGTACTATGTAGATGCACAGCTTATCTGTTACCTGAATATAAAAGTTCCACTTCTGCATATGCAGTAAGGTTAGTACTTACATTTTTCTCAGAACCAGCACTATTTGGGTGCATTTAAAGCTACACCCCACTGGCCCACGTTTATTATTAATTCCATATACAGTGTATTGCAACAATGTAATTGGAGAGCAGCGTGGAACCTAAATTATTAAAGCTGAATGCCTCTTAATAATTTTCGTGCATTTAGAATTGTCTAACCGTGTGAAGTTATTTTTACCCTTGCCATGAGGAGCTGCACCTGAACCCAGCTGTACGTAGAGCTCCCTAAGTGCATAAACCTCCTTGGTGCTTAGTTTGTTCATGGTAGTGTTGTACAAGTAAATACGCAATATGATTGCTTGGAAGTATTACCGGATTGTGTTCATTACTGTCAAGTTTTGCATTTTTGAATGGGTTGAGTTTTCTGAGAGAACTGTCTTTAGGGACACTCTTTTGATTTTGTAGGGATTCAAGTTCACGTGCACAAGCCTCTTGTTGAACTCAATAGGGGAGATTTACCATTTCCCTTGCGCCAGAAAAGTGGCTTTAAAAAGTCGCAAGCTGTGTGTAAGATATGTGAAAGAGCAATTCCATATTTACATCTCCTCTCATTCCTACAGCATTTGACTGGGAGAAGTACTTATCAAAAAGCGCCAGAAAACTAGCATACGTGATTTACACTACATAAAGGCTATGGACACCATTGCGGGAAACTTTTTTATTATTGCATTCTACTCATCCAGGGCTATAATTTTTAACACTTGTTCTTCTACTGTGTATCTACAGACTATTGCTTCCCCCTTCTCAGCGAATCCATCAGAAAGCTGCTCTGATTGCTCAATCTGCTCAATCTGTAGCCCTTATCTCTGAACCCCTAACAGCTCATAAACACTCATTTAAAGGGGTTTTCTGCTTTTCCCAGATAGGTCATATCATAACTATCAGATCAGTGGGGGTCTGACTGCTGGCACCCTCGCCAATCAGCTGTGTGAAAAGAATCCAGAGCTCATGGGAGTGCTGCATTCTCTTCAGCGTTTAACTGCTCACCATCTACATTGCAGTTGCAAGCAGATGTAATTACAGCTTCTCCATCCCATTCACTGCTGCCTCTTCTCCATTCATTCTGTATTTTAATAATATACTTGGGAATGCTCCACTGCACAGGTCTAGAAGATTCATGACTCTGTAGTAGCACACTCACCTCTTTACATTGTACCGTACTATTTGTAGTGGGGACATATCGTGTATTAGTTAGACACCGGGGTAGCTGTGAAAGTCATGAATAATCATTTTTATACAATATGTTCATAATGTTGTTTCACATTTGTCACTTGATGATAAACAAAATGTTCTCATAACTCCTGCACGGCAAGGAGAGAACATGGAATTTAGTCATTGCTGGCATATGAGTCATAAATATTATCAACGCAAATCACACCAGATATTATAGTGCTAGGTCAGTGTGTGCCAGCATTATTTTGAAATTCATAACTAAAAAAATCTTTGTGACACAGCATCATCCCCCTCTCATCTAATTATAATGTTATGTTTCATTTGGTTAAGTTTATGTTCCAGCTTCCATGGTGTTTTATAGATATGAGGTTCCCCAGACCTGGAAGTATTACAAATTGTATATTGTTATATTACTGTTTGCTTCCAGCCGTAGTACCAGCAAGGGAAGGATTGCTATTATTGCTAAGGTTGGCAGGATCAGGGTTAACCACCCTGTTCATCTCCTCTTGGTAGGAGTTGGCTGGTCCTGCTTCCTGCCAAGAGGGAGAGTTCTTGTCTAAAGACAGAGAGGAGAGGAAGCAGACTGCCCAAGCTCCTGCTCCTAGATAGATTCTTCAGGAAAAACTACTCCAAATTGTCCTCAAATAAAGTCTTAAGATTCCAGACAGCAGAATGAACAGCTCTGATCAGCAAAGCCACCCATCACCAAACAACCACTAGGACAGTATCACCTAAGGGCTGAATCGCCACCAACCAATTTGCCTCCATATCCTTGCTGGTGCCGGAAAGGATTTGTACTAAAAGCCAGCTGGTACTGTATGTATTTCAAGTTCTACTTTGCACTTAGTAAAAAACACTTTGTGACGTTTAACTCTAGCCTCCTTTTTCAGTACTATATTTCCACTGCTCCGATCCCCAAAATGCCTGTTTTATTTTGTAATTGAGTTTCTCTGGTAAAGAGGCACACTGGTTTACTGCAAACCCTGACTCCCTGTGCTTATTTACCATTTGGATGAACCACATCTTACCATCCTCTCCTGAGAGCAGCACCACCTCAACGGTGTCAAGGGGATCCAGCATAGTGCTGGGGTCCACTTCAAACCTGGCCACTGCACTCTGCAACAGTCACTTAAAAGTTCAACTTTTGGTGACAGGGCCAACAGTGAACCATGAACCATATAACTGTAAAGGAAACACTCTTCTTGATTGACATCCTCTTCAAAGCTTTGTGAATAATTCATAAAACTACGAAAAAAAAACGTGAACTCCTGAAAAACCCATCCCATGTATGTTTGCTAATATCTAGCTGATCTCTCTCAAAGAGCAAACAAACAGTAATGATGACTGTAAACTGTAGAGGCGGCAGCTAACACTCATGTGCATATATTAGAAATCCACAAGTGGCCTAGTAATTAGATGGAAGTAACTTACCTTGAGTTCCCACAACAACCTAATCATCACTTTTGGGAATGTATTTTTAGCAGAGATAATTTGATGTTATCTCATGTAACATTGGCCACAGTTGCTTGTGTTCTAATGTGTGTATTTAACATCACTTTTTCATCAGACGCAGTCTTCCACAATTCAGTAATACTATGATAAATGGAGAATACTACCTGCAAAGCTCCAGATGCTCTATTCATGGTTAAAGGGATTTTTTGATTTTTAGATATGGATGGCCTAAGCTCTATTAGCAGGCACCTCCACTTACCAACTGTTTTGGGCAGCTGCTAGCACTGGAAACTATACAGTGGACAGAAGGCTCTGTCCACTCTGTAGTTTATGATGCTGGCATACTGTAGCTCAGCTACCATTCACTTAAATAGGAGCCAAGCTATAGTACCCCACAGGGGTGGACTGGCCATAAACCCTACACGGAAAGTTCCCGGTGGGTCGATGCTCTCAGCATTAAAAAAATGTAGTAATATCAGGCACTTATGCACCTGGCCAGCATCTGCAGGTGCCATCCTGAATTCAACTGTATTGCTGTCCTCAGGACGATGATACAATTTCATACTGTGGTGTGGTGGCAGTATTCTGTGCCGAACTGTGGTATTTGGTCTTGCAGAGGCAGTATTATGTTCTGCACTACAGTATTGCTGGCCCCACTTACTTCTGCTCTCCCTGCCTACATGTGGTGTCCTTCCCTACTTGTCTTGTCCTGCCTTCTGTCAGTTTGGACCCACCTACAACACGGGGACACTTTTAGGTTTGTTTCCAGGGCCACTTTAAGTTCCCAGTTCATCCCTGGTACCCCAACATGACCACTACACAGTAAACAGAATTTTCTGCTTCTGGCTCTGTCCACTGCATAGTTTCTGACAGCTGATCCGTGGGCACTCTGGGTGGTAACCCACACCGATCTGATATTGATGACCAGTAAATAGGAAAATACCTTTAAAATGTTTCCACAATGCAACCTGTAGCATATTGTCTACCAGGACTGTCAGGGCAAAATTTCCAGAACATCCATTTTGATACCAACCTACTTGTTGCCTGGTAGGGATTCCATATAGAAATTTTCACTACAATCTGATCTTACATTAGTGTGAAAATGGTGATACTGAGTCAAAAAATTTCCACCATCCAATCACTGCTCTTACTATGAAAATGGCTAATAAATAGAGATGAGCGAACGTGCTCGTAACGAGCACTGTAGCGCTCGGCTCCCCTGCGCTCGCATGGGTGCAGGCATCCGCTTCCGTCCTCCTCACCTGATGGAAGCGGATGCCTGCGCCCATGCGAAGCCAGGGGAGCCGAGCACGTTCGCTCATCTCTACTAATAAACGATTAGAACAGCAGCCTTATTTTGTTGTAGGAATATGGCCAGAACATCAGGATCATCACACTCAATAGACCATTTCAGTTACTGTTGCTCTACATTTCATGGTGGCAGTTCAACAGGCAAGAAATGACCGCTTCAGTCAGTGACTGCCTGAGTAGGCCTTTTATGAAATCTTCAGCACGTTAAGTCAGGACAGGATGTGAAGAGCAGTGAGGACCGAGGCAGCATCACAACAGCAGGAACAGTGGATTGTTGAGGATATGTAATCCTTTATTTTTAACATTGTCTTGCTTACCAGAGTGAGCAGATTTTGAGCTGCTAACTCTGGTAAGCAGAATCTAAAGGCCCTTAGGTTGTCACCCTTTAACAGGGATCTGGTCTTTGCCACTCCAAGGCCCCAGGTTGCATCTGCAGAAAAGTCACTGGCTGGTGGGGTTGAATGAAAATGAGTAAGAAAGAGAGAAAGCCTAAGCCAGTTGAGGTTCTAAAACTAGCAGAAGCAGATCAGACTCAAGCCAGGAGGAAACTACAAGTCACAGAATGGAGGGCAAATAGGAAGTTTTACAATTTGAGGGCAATAAAAATTGAAATAGGAAAGGGTTAATCAAAGAGAGTGGTCAAGTGAGAGCCAGGAAAGAACAAACAGGTGCAATATTATAATCGAGTGGCACCAGGTTGCAGGACACATTAATTTGTACAGGCAACATACATCAGTTTCAAATAGAGCACCAGGTGCTCGAACTGGTCACCCAACTGAATAGTTGGCCAAACAGACCCTCTGATTGGTGGAACAGCCAAGTTCTGTTTCAGAGACGTGAATTTTTTCTACAGCAATAAAGACAAATAAATGGGTGCTCCCAGGGCTGAAATGTCTGGAGTTTCAAAAGAAGACAAAGCAAACACCTCACAGGTGGCCTATCAAACCTACACAGGATTAGGGGAAATGCTGAGCAGGAAAGAGTACTTCTTTGTCTGGTGCTGTCTTGTAAAATATAAACTAAGGAGTAAGCCAGAGGTATGGAAGGATTTATTAACACTCCAACATAAGAAACATAGCCTTTCTATCCTGGACTGGAATCTCCATTGGGCTTTACAAAGATCCTCGTAGGGTAGAAATATGTTGCCATTTTTTAATGTTGTAGTGTTAATAAATTCTTCCATACCTCTGGCTGTGTATATGCACTCATTTTTGTCAGAATTGTTCCTTTGTGCTCAGACTGTGGCTACAGATCTAACTTCTAATTTACTTATATATGGGCGTTTAAATGCTTTGTGCGACATACACATAAAGGAAGCACACAGCGGGGCACATTTATCAAGAAGTTTTGCGCCTGTTTCAGTCGTATTTTATCTGTGTCAGGCAGGCTTTTCTATTTAATTGCATTTATTGTTAGGTTTGCGCCTTGTCTTAGACTTTACATTGTATTTGAGTGTGTTTTATTTTTCCATCTGTTTTGGAGGTCAAGCTGTTTCATTAGTGGACTAGTCTAAAACTGATTAGTTCTTTTTTTTTATTTATAAACTTCATACATAAAAAGAGAATCTCACATTACAAATGCAAATTTATGAACTCCAACAGAAACACATGACAAACGGGAGAAACTGAAACTTTCAACCCACAGAAAAACAGGTGCAAAAATGAGTGTAAAATGGTACTAGCATGATAAATGTGCCCCACTAATTTCAATAGTCTGTCACTCTGGAATTCATATGAAGTGGTTTTCAAGAACTCATAAGTTTAAGGGGCACTAAAGCCAGAATCCAAACAAAGAAGAAATAACAACCAACGAAGCGTAAAATAATCTCCTAAGGCTAGCTACACATATGCAGCATTGCAATCTGGATTCGTCATTGTCATTGCCGATATACCCCTGAGGACGTCAGGGGTCTGGCAAAACATTTTGGAGGGCAGTATATGATGTGATTTTTGTCTCCAGTTATCGTTTGTCTTGATATTAAATGTACAATACATCTCAATGTAATTCATCAATGAAAAGGAAGCATTTGGAAAGGGACTAGTGGAGAAAGCACACATAACCACAATCCCTTATGCAGTGAACAAACCGACTAATACACTACGATAGATAGCTCGGTTATTAGAGGTCAGATTTTTTTAATGTAATGAAATAGAGTAGTTTTGCTAATATAGGTTATGGGATAAAAGTAAATTGGGTACTATCAGCCTTAGAGCTGCCAGTTCCCATTACATCTTAGCACAGGTTGTTACCCAGCTTTCCCAAACTACTGAATTCCAAGTTTGCCTAGTTATGTAGAGATAAATCCCTACATCTAGCTAGACCAACTTCCCTTCAGGGTCCCGGAAAAGCTAGGTGACAAGACTGTAGAGCCGCATTAGTGACAACAGTTTATGTTACCCTGATACTATAGGATAGATTCACATAATGTATCAATCCGGTGTTGTGTGTATTATATATATATATATATATATATATATATATATATTAGAGATGAGCGAATCTATTCGTCGATTCGTTTCGAATCTTGGAATTTTTTAGCTGGGAAGCGAATCCGAATTTCCTTGGATTCGCTTTGTATTATTCGTAAACGTACGCAATATTTACACGCTAACTAAACGTACGATACGTATGAACCATACGAAACGTACGCATTATGCGTGAGCGGGACAAGTTCGCAAGAGCGGGAAAGTAAAAATACGCCCCCCTCCAAACTGGAAAAAAACCAGCCCACCGGGGATCTAACTATTTGCACGTATAGGGAGTGAAGACTCCTCCCTCAGTACTCCACCCTCCTCTGAGTCACGCAGTCTGAACCAGTTTAGACCAGTGCTGACTGCTGACCTGGAAGCAAGCAAGGAAGCAAGAATGGCTCCAAAAAAGAAGCGTGACCTGCTGTGGCCCAACTGGAATGACATGTGTTTTGGGAACGAGTTTCCAGAACCACCGCCCACTATGGACATCAGGGTGTCACAGGTTAAACTGTGCTGGAGAAACCCAGCTTCAGTGCCTGCCTGGCCATCATCATCATCAACTGAACCTGCGACTAGTGAGACGGCTGGAGCATCTGCTGGTGTTCGCGCGGCTTGAGGGTCCGCTCTGTCTTGTTCAGTGGAAGAGGCTGGAGCGTCCACTTCACCGCCCAGGAGGAGTTCAAGCCAAAACCCCATTTTTCCGGCATCTGTGACGGCCTGTGCACAGACCCCCTGGGAGTATAAAACCGTGGTGGAGGAATGGGTCATAGAAGTTCTTGACCACCCTAGGCCGGGAGATCCTTCACTAGAACGAAGGAATGGTGCTGTGCTGTGGTTTTCAGTGGGGCGAGGGTCTGGCTTCCTGCAGGATGACGACTCTGGGAAGGAGTATTTCGTGGGCCGCCGGTTGGTGAAACGGCCGTACCTGCCTCAAGCTCGTCACAGCCTGTACGTGGGGGATCAGGTGGAGTACACCCCCATGGAGTCTGTGAAAGGACCATTTGCAACCGGGGTACCCTCCTTTCCAGGCTCCTGGTGCCTTCAAGTGATGCAGAAGTGTGGCCAGATAAACCACCAGGTCCAGGACGCTTGCGCTGCCTGCAGGAATTCCCAGATGGCGTTCTCCGGTTCTGTGAAAAGCCTCAGCCTCAGCCGGAGCCTATGATTCCAGGACTGCCAGCACCACCACCACCACGACAGTCCTTACAGCTGGGTCAGCTGACCACGTCATCCTTCACCTTTCAGTCAACGGTCATCAACCAATACTACCAGCTGCCGTGAAAGGTTAAGCCAGCAGCAGATGGGGAAGCTGGGTCTTCTTCCCTGGATCATGCAACCTTTGCGGAACCGCTGCAGACTGTAGGCCTCGGCCTAGCCTTGTGCGTATGACGCGTTCGTGCGTCATTTGTACGTTAAGGATTCATACGCACTTTTGTACGCTAATGCATACGCGTTCAGGTGCAGATGGTGGCACAACGGTTAGTTGTGCCGCTATCTGCGACTTCTCCTTGCTTACGGCAGGTCTAAAATTGTGGGCATGGCTTGGGCGGAGAGGGGAAAGGGATGGCAGGCCTGTCTCATAAATCATTTTCTACGCCTGTTTTAGGTGTAGAAAACGGTCTAAATGTAAGATAGCCAGGAAGCCGTCTTAGATTTAGAACTGGTGCTCGATGTGGCAAAGTTATGGAGAGGCATGCACCTCTTCATAACTCCGGCGGATCATCTGCCAGCTATGGGGCTTTATTAAGACTGGCATTTTAATAAGTGTACCCCTTGGTATTCTGCGGTCTTTACCAAATGGTGGTAACACAGCTTTCCCACACTGATGACTGTCTGATTTGCCCAAATCGTCTCCCCCACCCCCACTCCAGAGTAGTTCTGCCCAAATGTTCCCCCTCAAAGGAGTTGCCCAAATGTGTTGCCGCAGGGTAGTTATGCCCAGCTGTGCCCCCTTCATAGTAGTTGTGCCCACATGTGCCCCTTCACAGGAAGTAAACAAAAAAAAAAAAAAAAAAACAGTAAATACTCACCTGGTTCCTCAGATGATCACAGCTCAGATGTCAGAGCTCCCCAGCAGCAGCAAGATGCGGTCATACATGGCTGATTCCTCCGTTCCTCCTACACAGTCAGCAGCGTGATGTGTGACTGCATCATGCTGCTGCTGGGAAGCACTGGCAGCTGAGAGGAATGGTCAATTGGAGGTATGTTACAGTATGTCACAGTAAACAATGATAAACACAGTGATGCAGCGATGTCACAGAACTGGGATAATAAACATAGTGATGTCACAGTACAGGGATAATAAACACAGTGATGTCACAGTACAGGGATAATAAACATAGTGATGTCACAGTACAGGGATAATAAACATGGTGATATTGCAGTACAGGAATATAAATCTAGAGATGTCACAGTACAGGGCAAATGAAAACAGTGATGTCATGGTACAGGGATAATAAACATGGTGATATCACAGTACAGGGATAATAACCACAGTGATATCACAGTACAGGGATAATAAACATAGTGATGTCACAGTAAAGGATTTATAAACACAGTGATGTTACAGTACTGAGATAATAAACAGTGATGTCACAATATAACAGTGATAAATACAGTGCTGTCACAGTACAAAGATAATGCACACAGTGATGTCACAGTACATTGATAATGAACACAGTGGAAGAGATTTATCAATGGTTTTATGCCAATATGAGTGGGTAAAAGAGTCTCAGGTTATGATGCATGCCTTTCTCGAGCACAGAAAGCAAGAACATGCGCCATAATAATTAAGAGGCCTACACCTCTCAATAAATTTGGTACAACTTATTCTAGTACAAGTTTTTAATAATAATGGCGTAGGAAATCCTGATATTGGTATATCTTCCCCAGTGATGTCACTGTCAGAGATAATAAGCACAGTGATGTCACAGATAATCTGATTAGTGATTAATTATACAAACAGCAATGCAGGTGAAATTCACACAGTGATGGCACAGCAGGCCTAGCCATTGGAGTCAATAATAAAATTTAGAATGGGGAAACATTTAATTTTCGATGGCAATTTACATACATTTTACCACTAACTGCACCATTTGAGCAGAGATGGGCCCCCCTTAGTTGTTGGGCCTCAAAGCAGCTGCTATGCCCGCTATGCTGGTAGTTACACCCATGCACAGATTTCAGCATAAGGGACCTGACATTCGGTGAAGTAGCCAAATAAATTTTTGATAACTTCGCTCATATCTATATGCAGGTTCAGCAATAATGAGAAAAGCAGCTATAAACTATATTAAACTGTGGTAGCACAACATCTAGACCAGTACAGTAAATCCTGCATTCAGTTGATAAGTATATAAAGTAGAGTTGGACGAACATCAAGGGAACTAATTTTGCTGGTGAACATACTGTAAGAACATCATTTGTGGTTGTTTGTCAGAGCAGGGTCAGGTAGTTTGTCACTATATCATATTATTTGCCCATAACCTCTTAAGGCAGTTCTCAACCCATGGTTTCCGTTGCTGTATCAGTATCTCTCAGTTTCATAATACTTTGACTACTTTCTTTTGCTTCTTCCTGTTTGCAGTTTAAGCCAAGAACAAGAATAAAAAAATGAGTGCCACTGCGTATTGCAAAATCAAAAGGGAACTGGGAAAACATTTTTGTCACACACAATATTTTTCTGTTCACTTACCAAACAAGAATTTTACTGCCATTTTTTCTGTGATCTCCTTATTTAAAAAAACAACATGCAAGTCATAGTTGCAATGTTATTTGTAAATATTTTACATAGGTGAACTGTGTCACAAAAACAGAAACTAATAGACAATCGGGCAGTGCAAAACAGCAAAAATAAGGAGGTGCAACAAATTACCATAAATACCATGAAAAACAAAAGGCAAGAAAGATAGCCAAAATAGATCAATCTTTATTGAGTGTACAAAAGGGACAATACAAGTTTAAAACAGTTAAAAACATATTTCATAAATAGGGTGCACTGAGGTCCCGTGGGGAGTGTCTACCTATAATAATGGAACTTCAGGCTTTGATGTACAGTACCATTACAAAAACAAATAAAAGACATACAATAATATGCCCCAGAGAAAAATGTACAAAAGTGAAAAGTGCAGGGGTAGACAGGGGAATAGTTAAAGGCTAATGGGCCCTGGTGCAAGTTTTCAGCTTGGGTCCCCCTTCCCTTAGTGCTTTTTGGCAAGGGGCAGGGGTGCAACTAGCCTTTTTTGCTGCATGAGGAAAAATAAAAAAAAATTGAAACAGCACCCCCATGCCAAATTCTAAACCTAACTCCTTCCCTCCAGCCCTACTATTAAAGACATACTTGGAAAACATTACATAGACTAGCGCGTTACAAAACATACAGAGTAATACAGCGTCCATATACCTCTTATATCCAGTGATGTCCCCTCTGATGTAGACATTCTCTTTCCTCATCTTCTCCATTCAGACCAGACGGCCATGATCATTTCTTTCAGCAATCTCTTGTCTCTGCAGAGTTTGTCACACAGACATCTTAGTTTCCTACTTTTACATCATCCTCCCACTTTCTGAATACCCTACAGTATACTGCCACCTCCAATACTGTGCCCGCTGTGCTCCCCAACAGTATACTGCAGAAACAGTCCACCTAAAAATACTAGTACCGTGCAGATAGTGCCCCCTTCAATAATTATCAGCACGCTAAAAAAGGGGGCATGGCAGGGAAGGGGACGGGCCAGCAGGCCCGTCTCATTCATAATTTTCTACGTCTGGTTTAGGTGTCTTACATTTAAAATCGGCGATGGACATGCCAAAGTTATGTAGAAGCCGGCGCCAGTGCAAAGGCTTATTAAGACCAGTGTCTAACACGACAGTCTTAGTAAATGTGCCCCACAGGTTTTTTTGTTATTTTTTTGTGTGTGTTTGGGGGGGGGGGAATCTCAAAACTGTACAATATGTTTTTTACCATCCAGAGGATAGACAGCATTTAAAATCTCAGTAAAAACACCTGTAATACTGGTCCGAAATCTGTGTCAGGGCATTTCCAGAGAGTTTCATTTTTTGGAGGATAAGGTATGGGAAAATAGCTATATACTGGTGTCTTACAATGCGGAGGGTAACGTTTGAAATCTCTGAGTGATAATGTGAAATACTAGTGCCAAATCTGTGTCAGGGCATCTCCAGACAGTTACATTTTTTGGGTAGGAGTTTGTGAAAATAGCAATATATGTGTGTCTCATAATACAGAGGGTAACGTTTGAATGGAATGCAGAATGCTAGGCTGAAATTCACGTCAGGACATTTCAAACTTATATCGTGGTCAGCTTGGGAACTGGTGATGCCGATAATACTGTGGGCAGTGGTGCTCAGCTTCTTATAGCTATGTGCAAGCAACTGCTGTATGGTATTTTTTCTTCACAACGCCAGCACACAAAATCACAGCTGTGTGCAAGATCTGCAGGATTAAAATAATCCATGGGCGTTCAAGCACAAACATAGGTACTATAGTTGTATTGCAGCACATTACCTAATATAATGTCAATTTCACATATTTACCATTCAGCAGTTATAAAAGTAGTTTCTTCCTCTGCTACCCACTGTGTTTCCTCATAAGTTACCAGGGCATCGACCTGTAGTTCTGAGCCTTTGTTAGGTCGAGCATGCTCAGTGTGTTGCTATCAATTCTCTAGCTAAATATTAGTGTGCTGCTGATTACTGAGTAGAGGGGCGTGACTAGACTGGAATATCAAGCAGCCAATCAGTAAACATCAGCACTCATGAACAAGCACAGACTCACAGCAGGAAAGCTAGGGATTGTCGGGATTGTAGTTTTGTGAGGGAAGATCAGGAGCCATGATACTGTCAGTGTGTTGCAGGCTCACACAGGAGCTAAACAAATGGATTGCAAGGTAAAATGAAGCTCTGGTTATATGTACAGGTACTGGTTCTGGTTGGGTGACAGTTTGCAGCCTTAATGCAGTTTTTCAAAAATTAAGTTACTTTACCGGAATACCCCTTTAATATCTGCACATATCCTGCCTTGTCTGTGAGGATCCGCATTGCACTTCTGCTGCTTCTCCCAAGAAATGGTAGAATTTTTCAGCGCAGTGTGTTTTTAACCCCTTGGAGACCCTTGACGTACTAGTACGTTAAGACGATTGGGCAGGCACCAGATCAGTGCGCTCACGATTAATGCAGGGGCCCGGCAGTCACTGCTGTATCCGCCGGCAGCGTTGTAAACAGCTGCAAAGCTGACCATGGCATACAGGGGGTTTGCCATGGTCTGCCTCTTTATTTCATCCCCATGGGGTCCCCACGCTGCAGTGTCGGGGACCAGATGTCTGAGAAGGCAGCTCGATGCCTTGCACAGGCATTGGGGCTTCCCTTCAACGGAAGCCTAGGAGATCCAGCCCCTTAGGGGCTAATGCACTGCAGAGGGGATAAGACCCCCAAAAGTTGAAGTCCCACAGTGTGACACAATGGACCCAAATCAAATATTTTCACTGATTTGGCAAATCAGACCCTAAATTGAATTTCAAGAAATTCACTCATCTCTAATGCAACTCTATAGGCCGCATGACATAATGTGAACAGAATCTGTAACCTACATAACCTACATATAACATTATATAGCACCAGTAAAATCACATCACGACAAGTTACCAACAGTCAGGGGCGTTGCTAGGCTAAAACATTCGGGGCCTGGGCCCCTGATGTTTTCTACCAGGCCCCGAATGTCCAGCCTGTTAGACAGATACAATTGTATTGCCGTCCTCAGGACGGCAGTACAATTGAATCTAATAGACTGCAAGATATGTAAGACCTGTGATGACATCACAGGTCATGTGATCAGTGCCGTCCAATCCTGCACTAGTCACATGACTGTGACATCATCGCAGGTCCTTTTCAATTCCTGTCTTCTAAACTGTAGAGGAGAATTGTGGGGAAGAAGCTGCAGTGAGCTCTGCTACATCAGAAGAGGTAAGTGAAGGGAGAAGCAGAGGGATGCTGGGAGTTGTGGTTATTTAACTGGGACTGTATGTTAGGGCAGAAGGGAGGGATTTTATTATGGGACTGTGTGTTGGAGGTGACTTGGGCAGGGTTCTGTTAGGGTACTTTGACACCTACGGCATGGGACTCCGGCAGGCTGTTCACCCAACAGCCTGCCGGAGTCCCCTGCCGCAGGTGTGAAACTAGCCTTAGGCTACTTTCACACTTGCGTTGTAAGGATCCGTTTGTGAGATCCGTCATAGGCTCTCATAAATGGTCTAAAACTGATCAGTTTTGTCCTAATGCATTCTGAATGGAAAAGGATCTGTTCAGAATGCATCAGTTTTGCTTCAGTTCAGTCTCCATTCCGTTTTGGAGGCGGACACTAAAACTATGCTTGCTGCGTTTTGGTGTCCACATGACGAAACTGATCCAAACTGGCTATTTAAAAGATAATACAGCCGGATCCGTTCAGAACAGATGCAGACGGTTGTATTATCATGATGGAAGCGTTTTTGCTGATCCATGACAGATCCAGATGGTGTGAAAGTAGCCTAATTTACATTGGACTGTGGCGTGGAGTGATGTTATTTACACGGGACTGCATGTTGGAGGTGGATGTGGGAAGGAAGTGATGTTATTTACATGGGATTGTCTGTTGAAGGCGGCTGTTGGAGGGAGTGATATTTATATAGGACTGTATGTTGATGACAGCTATGGGAGTGATGTTATTTACATGGGACTGTATTTGGAGGGGGCTGTAGATAGAGAGGGATGTTATTTACATGGGACTGTATATTGGAGGGGGCTGGAGAGATGGTGTGATGTTATTTACACAGGAGGGAACTAGCTTTATTTACATGGGACTGTATGGTGGAGGACCTGAGGAATTATAATTTCTGAGGACACTAAAGGGAGGAATATAACTACAGCGGGTACTTCAGTGCGAGCATTATAACAGTAGGGGGAGAGATATAAATACTGGGGGCACTGTAGGGGTATTATAAATCCAGGGGACATTAGGCGTTCTTATCACTACTGGAGGCTCTATAGGAGAGACTTATAGATCTGCCTTATTTCTACTAAGAGCACTATGGGGGGCCTTATTACTACTGAGGGGTCTGTAGAGAGCTTGATTACCACTGGGGGAAAAATAGGGAGCCTTATTACTACTGGGGGCTCTGTGAGGGCATTATTAATACTGGAGGACTCTTCTACTAATGGGGACAATCTTGGGGAGCATTATCAGTACTGGGGTCACTGTAGGGTGCAGTGTTACTAATGAGGGAATTACTACTGGTAGGACTACTACTATAGGGGGCACTGATATTTCTTTAGGATAGTATTTGGCGGTATCAGGTAGCACAGTGAGCAGAAGGATAACACTGTGGGGACTCCAGGTTGGGGGATGATGACAGAAGTGTGAGGAAGATAAGATGTCTGTGTGTCACATTCTGCAGAGACGAGGCTGAGAGAAGTTGTCCGGGCCGAATGGAGAAGATGATGACAGAGAAGATCTACGTCACAGAAGATGTCAGTTGGGAGGCACAGGATGTGAGATATGTGCTGCTGTTGGGACGAGCATAGAGAGAATTGCACCATATTCATTGGGGCTTGGGCCCCGGATCTTTTGAGACCCTAGCAACGCCCCTGCCAGCAGTAAAAGCACCCTGGTGGATTTTTTTCCTGTTCAGTGCATCAAATTCTGAGTCCTCCTCTCCCACACTGTTTTTTTCAGTACCTCTATGTTACCTTCACCCAGGACACTTTTTTTTATCCTTTTAGTTTATTTTCTCCATTGACATGGTCATTTTTCTATGTTGGACCATGTAGAATAAAAAGAAAGTATAACTTGTCACAGAGTGTGTGATTTGTAAGACGCTGTTCACTTATTGTACCCTGCTGGTGATAATGATGTACAGATCAGTTTCCTTACCATTAAGGAACCTCATGCTCTGGCTTCTGAGAAAGACATTGTGGGTAGAGATGAGCGAATCGATTCGTATCGAATCTTGGGAATTTTTAGCTGCGAAGCGAATCCGAGTATTAGGTGATTCGCTTAGGCTTTGTAAGCATTCGCTCCGTAGTTTGTCCTATAAATTGTACGCTGTTGCTACGTATAAGTTACTGTATACGCTGTTGCGTACGATTTCAATTCATCAGCGAACTTTTACTGTTAGTTCGTTTATCGTGCGCAAAAGCCCGGGAAGAAAGCGGTCACCTGACCTTGTTGGGAAGGCTTGCTCTGATTGGCTCAGGCTCAGTAAGCCAGTGACACATCACTTCTGCTGCGACTGCTGAGACGAGCAGAAGCACTGTGTCTGAGACTCTGAGACTCTGAGACCTGTTTTGTGAAAATTTGATATGATAGCTCTGGGAATCCATATTACACATATCAGGGATACTGCAGGGCCAGTTCAGGGCTAGTTTTTATTTAAGCAGGGAGAGAGAGACAGGGAGATACAGGGACAAAGACCAGCTGCAGGGCCACAGAGTGAAGTGAAAAATGTCTGGAATGGATAAGCAAAAGGGGTCCAGTTCCAGCCAGACTTTGAGCTCTAAAAAAAGGAGAAGGTGGCACAGGGCAGCAGTGCCAAAGGACTAGTAGTATTCGCAATACTTGGCCGTTGTTCCACCAGGCTAACCCACCGAGGCGCAAAATAGTAGTGGAGGAGAAAGTAGATGACATAGTGGAGTGCGTGGCACGCTCATCTCAGTCTCAGCCAGATGATCTGCTGTCATCTGCTGATACAGTATCCATATGTAGCCAGGGGTCAGACTCGTCCTGCTCCACCATTCCACTCAAGCAAACCCCTTCATTTTCTGCCACCTCTCGGGCTTCAGTGTTCCCTCCTAGTTGTGTCCCTTCTGCAATTTCTAAAAAAAAAAAAAAGCCACCGAAGCCCACCTTATAATCCGGCGGTTATAGAGGACAGCCTCCCTGAGGATTTCTTAGAGGGCAGTCAGAGTTTGGACTGCCCGGAATTGTCAGTTGGTGGCGAACAGCCTAATTTGCATTCCGAAAAATGTGTTGTGGAGGAGTCTGATGATGAATCCGATGTGTTAGACCGGAGGACCTGGGAAGTGGATCGGGCTGGTGAGGAGGGTATGAGCTCAGAGGAGGAGGGTGGTACTAGTAGTGGCAGCAACAGAAGGCAGAGGCGAGTTAGGCCCAGGGCTAGTGCTTCCCTGGGAACTAGCGAGACCCCAAATATAGTGGGGCTGGCACCAGGGTGTAAGCGTGCAAGGGCTACAAGCTTGACCAGCTGTGGAGGGTGCACGTCGGCTGTGTGGAAGTATGTAAACCACTCTGCCGGGGGATAGCAGTATGGCCATGTGTAATTTGTGTAAACAGAAATTGAGCCATGGGAAAGCCACAAATGTTGGGATCACTGCTCTGAGGAACCATTTGAAGCGGCGTCATGCCGGCAATTTAGAGCAGCCCATTAATACTAAAGAGCTGGTTACTTCTCCCGGGGTCCCTTCTGTCAGGCAGGCCGCACCCAGGGCCATAGCTCAGCCCGCATCCCGGTGTGTAACTAGTACATCCACCTCATCGTCGGCCAGTGCATGCATTTCTCCACCTCCTCTCATTTGGCAGCCGTCCATTGCCGAGTGCATGGCCAGGAAACAGTTTTACGCCACAAGTAATCTGACAGTGCGCAAACTGAATGATCACCTGACAAAGTTGCTGGCTGTGCAGTCTCTGCCGTACCAGCTGGTTGACTGCACAGCTTTTAGGGAGCTAATGGCTTGCGCTCAGCCACGCTGGCAGGGCCCTAGCCGGCATTACTTCTCCAACAAAGCTATCCCCGCCCTTTATTCCCACGTGGCTGACAATATTGGATGCTCCCTGCAGCTGTCTCTCTGCAGCACGGTGCACGTCACGGTGGACACCTGGAGCAGTGCTTATGGCCAGGGGCAATACATGTCCTTTACCGCCCACTGGCTGAATGTATTTAGTAGCAGTGAGGCAGGAACCCCCCAGCAACCGGGTCAATTGCTGTTGACACCTCCACGTGCTTTCCAGTCAGGATTGCAGCAGACCATCCAACAACTATCCACTTCCACCTCCACGGGCAGTCCACCTGCTGGAGCATCAGGGCAGCGAGTTACCCCAGCTCCTTCATATCACATGTGCCAGGTGAAACGCTGCCATGCAGTGTTAGACTTAGTTTGTCTTGGCAGTAGCAGCCACACAGCGCTTGTTGCATTACATGAACCTGCAAATAGCACGCTGGCTGACTCCATGTCAGCTGGAAGTGGGCAAGGTAGTGAGTGACAATGGGACAAATATAGTGGCAGCGCTGAACCTGGGTCAATTCTCGCATGCTCCCTGTATGGCACATGTCCTAAATCTAGTGGTGCAAAGATTTCTAAAAACATTCACTGGCCTGCGCACAGTGCTGGCAAAGTCACGGAAGCTTTGCACTCATTTTAGCCATTCATATGTATCTCGTCACGCTCTGGTGGAACTGCAGCGTCAAAATGGTCTTCCGCCACACCGCTTAATAGGTGACGTGGCGACCCGGTGGAATTCCACTCTTCATATGTTGCAGCGACTCCTAGAGCAGCGTAGAGCAGTGGACGATTTTGTCCAGCAGCAGCCATAATCTTCCAGCATAGGGAGCAGGTGTGGCTTTGATTTCTGGCAGTGGAGACTGGTCCGAGATGCCTGCACTGTTCTAAGGCCCTTAGAAGAAGCCACCAAATTGGTCAGCAGGGACAGCTGCGGTGTGAACGACATAATTTCAATAATATTTGTGCTGGAAAAGACACTCACGCTCATGCAGCAGGGGGAATGGGGGAAGGAAATCCTGGCCATTTGTCTACCCGCCATGCTGTCACTGTAGGGGAGCCCCAATGCCAAAGTTCCCTTGTGGAGCAGGAGGAGGATGAGGAGCTTCAGTTAGAGGAGGGGGAAGAGGAGGAGAATTTTAATGAGGGTGATGTTGATGACCAGGAGGAGGAGGAGGAGGAGGAGACACAGGTGGAGGATGAGATTTTCAGGACACAGCAGTTTCTCAGAGAGAGGCTGAAATGGAAAGAAGTGGCCTCCCAGGCACGCTGGGCAGGATGGCGAGTTGTATGCTCACATGCTTACGCACTGACAGGTGTATCCTAAACATAAGGCAGACTGACGAATACTGGCTGGCGATGCTTCTGGACCCGCGGTATCAATCCAACATGGGGAATTGTTTTCCTCCCCAGGAAAGGGAAGAGAAATTAGTATAATTGCGGGAGAAGCTATGTAGTAACCTGGCCACAGCTTTTAGCCAGCCCCAGCCTGCTGCCAGCATGTCTGAGAAGGAAGTCCGGCCGAGTAATCCACCTTCTTTCACAACCAGCAGCAGCCAGTTAAGCCTAATTAGTATGATGCAGGAATTTTTCTCTGCATGCTCCCAACAGCTTCAGCCAAGTGAGCAGGCCCAGATCACCCGCCTCAATGAGCAGGTTCAGGCGTACCTGCAGTCTGGCTCACAAAGCCTCTTCTCAGACCCCCTGGACTTCTGGGCAGGCAGATTACAACAGTGTCCAGAACTGTCCCACTATGCACTAGGGCTTCTTTTCTGCCCAGCCTCAAGTGTCATGTCAGAGAGGGTTTTTAGTGGGGGTGGGGGGGGTGACACCCAAAAGGACAAATCTGTCACCGGGCAGTGTTCAAAAAAATACCTTTATAAAAATGAATAAAAGCTGGATTACATCCGAATTTCATACTCCTCTTGCTGATGCTGGTGGTGATTAGATCAGGCCTTGCAGGGCAGAATAGTCTGAGTGTCTTCCCACTGTTGCTGTTAGCCAGGCCATAATTTTAAAGACAAATGTCTTGTGTCATGTTATGGGCTGTGCGAAGTCTCCAAAACCCTATTTCAAAACCAAACACTGTTGTCTACCTCCGCCTCCGTTTTCTACGCTTAGTAGGAGAGTAGGAAATGGCCGTGGGAAAAAAACTCTGTCTTCTTCACACTATGTCAGGATCAGGAAGGTGTTAAAGGTTTAACCCTTTCACTCCCGGAGGGTTTTTCGGTCATGCATTTTCGTTTTGCGCTCCCTGCCTTCAAACAGCCATAACTCTTTTATTTTTCTGTTCACATAGCTGTATGAGGGCTTGTTTTTTGCGGGACAAGTTGTACTTTCCAACGCCACCATTTAATATTGCATATGGTGTAGTGGGAAGCATGAAAAAAATTCCAAACCGGGTGAAATTGCAAAAAAACGCTATTCCGCTACAGTTCTACGGGTTTCTTATTTACAGCGTTCGATGTGCATTAAAAATGATCCGTTACTTTCATTCTACTGGTCAGTACGAATCCGGCAATACCTAATATGTATAGTTTTGTCCTGCGTTTTCATAGTGATAAAATAATTAGAAAGTTGCCCTTTTTTTTTTTTTTTTTTTCCTTGTCATATCTTGACCCCTATAACTTTTTGGTATTTATGTGTACGGAGCTGTATGGGGGCTCATTTTTTGCGGGACGATCTGAAGTTTTTATTGATACCATTCTGGGGTGTGTATGACTTTTTGATCACTTTTTATTTAATTTTTTTTAGAAAAAAAAAGCAACAAAAAACGCCAAATCGCCATTTGGACGCTTTTTTCCGCCACACAATTCGCCGTATTGGAATATTTTTTTTATATTTTAAAAGTACAGGCGTTTTCGGTCACGGTGATACCCATGATGTCTATATTTATTGTTATTTAGGTATTTATTTTTTAATTATACGGAAAGGGGGGTGATTTGAACTTTTATATCTTTTTTATTTTTTATATATTTTTTAACATTTTTTTTACTATTTGAAAGCTCAAATATGGGCTGATATATTGTGGCTTTTTTTTTTCTTTATAAGCAATCAGGGATTTTCTAGACTCAGAAATCCAAGAATTGCTCATTTCTTATCCTGGCCCTGGCCAGAATAAGAATTGCACTTTGAAAACTGTAATCCTCACCAGCGAGGATTACAGTTTTCATATGGTGTACAGACACCCCGATTGGCCACACGGAGTGTCTGTACACCACTGGCATCTAAACGCCCAGGAAGACGACGCCGATATAGTAAGTAGCGGCAAGTCTCTGCTGTTAGAAACAGCAGACACTTGCCGGCCATGACGCCCGCCGCACTTGCGAGCGGACGCCATGTGCCCACATCGCCCCAGCGCCGTACATGTACGGCGCTGGGAGTGTAAGGGTTAACAAAACACTCAAAACACAGGTTTTTCAAGAATATTTTAGTAATAAATAAAAACTTAAAAAAAAAAAATATATAATAAAGAAAAAAAAGGAACAAAAAAGTAAGATTACGCCGGCCTTTGCCGATGTCGGGCCATCATTTCCTGCAGCTCCAGCTGCAGGCCACGAATGAGCCGGGAGGCAGTGTGGAGCCTGGAGCCAAGGCGCCGTAATCCAGCCTCCACTTCGAAGTCAGTGGGGATGTCTGTAGGGGTGGAAACAGTTATGTACTTAGTTTGTATGATCGAATTACAGTGGTTGTCCCACAAAAAAAATCTAAACTTTAATGTACTGGAGCGACTTATTCTGTGACATGTATTCTGTACTGACTGAGCCTTTTGTAGTACTTACTGGACACCCATACGGCGTGGTCTTCCCATGGTCCAGGGGAATACTGCTCCCTGTCGGTTGGAGCTACCAAAGATAAAACATACATTTAGCTCATATTTTGAAGACAGAAGGTCCACCCATTACACTTTTTTTTTACCTACCTTCTACCTCTGGTAGCTGGGCTGGTGGTGTTGGAGGGGCAGGTGGGGTCCTCTCTCGCTGGGGTGGAGGACGGTGAGAGCGGCTCCTCTGTGGTGCAGCAGCTGTCGAAAATCATGAAATAATGGCCTAAGGCTACTTTTACACTAGCGGCAGCCCGGATCCGGCGGGTGAAGGGTTCCTCCGGATCCGCGCTGCCGCAGGTACACGTGTGGGGCCAGAACTGCGCTCCGGCCCAAATTCACTGTAATGGGGGTGGGCCACGAATCCGGCCGCAGCACGTTAACCCCTGCTGAGAGGCAGCCAGAACGAAAATACAACAGTTTACAAAGGGTTCCACCTTGCATTTTAGACAGCTCGTTTGGAAAATGAAAGGAGGAATCAGATTAGTTGCTATGGACAACTAAGCCAGTTCTACTTTACACCAGTTTGATAAATGACCCCCATTGAATCCAGATAGCTGTGAGATGCTTGAATGGTAGCTAGGAAAATCCTGGCCACAGGATGCCTGCCTAAAGAAGGGAGGAAATATGAGTCCATCCCTTTTGTGCATCTTGCATGGAGGGTTTTTGATCATTTGAGCCCTTCAGCTTCTGAATAGGGCAATTTTGTGTGGCCTCACACTCCCACTTGTAACTTGGGTGTTGTCTCAAGTGGTTCCTCTTTAAAAGAAGATAACTGAAGACTAAATTCACTTCTAACAATTTAACTTTGCTTAAACTTCACAGTGTTATAACAAGATTGATAATTAGATATCGGGGTCAGCCCGCTCAAGAGAACACATTATACCACCCCTTCTACTATCTATCCAGACAGCCTGCTACACTTTAGCAATGACCAACCAGGCCACACGTCAGGCTCCAGGGCTTCTAGCTTGTCCTAGACTGAAATGTTCCATAGTCCCCACCAAGACCTATGGCCTCCCCTTTCAGCTCAGCACCACTTGTCTCTCTCTGGTTCCCTCTGGGATGATATTCCTATCCACAGGTCCTAGCATTACATATACTGTATATGGTTACTACTTTTACCTTCCATACTAAATATCATCATCGTCATCATGATAAGTACAATTGGAAGCTAGCATTTCCTAAGCTAGGACTGTAGGCCACGATCTGCTCTGCAACAGAATGCAATGACATCTTTCATCTCTGCAGTGAGGTGCAAAGGGTAGTGAATGCTGGTACCCCATCAATAATTCAGATGTTTTCAATGCACAGAAAAGTGTTATTTGTTTACAAATGTAGAAACATATCTCCCATGTCTATGGGATCCCGAAAGTGTGGATAACCCTAAGAAGACAACTATGAGCTTCACATGAGCTCATAACTGCAACTACCAGCTTGTCTTTCTTGTCGTGGAATGTTCTACAGCCCCCAGCAAGACCTAACTAGATCCTCCCCTTTGAGCTCCACACTGTTCACTCCTCCCCGGTTCCCTTTGAGCTGATGTTCCTTACCACAGTCCCAGCAGACTCTCCCAGAGCTAATTCTGTGAAGGCTGATGATACACTCAGCTAAAATTGTTTCAGCAGCAGCCTACACAGTACACTGCAAGCCACCTTTTCCCATGCTCTGCCAGGCTTCCCCAGACTATTAAGTTGTCAACTAGTTAACTCGCTGTCTAGCCACATGATACTTGCTTAGCGATATAGCCAAATTGCTCCCTTCTTAGAGACACACTCACCAAGAGACCTTCTCCACAGATACTCCTCAGGCCCGACATCACATCTCCTGACTTCCAGAGTATTGTCAATTCTTAGGAGGCAAGCTTTTCAAGACTCCAGTCCACCACCACATCTCCTGATGGGCAAATTTTCTCCAGCCTCCAGTCCATCCTAATTCCATCCCCACCCACCCCAGTACACTCTGGGTGAATGTTTTTACTGCCTAGACTTCTTTGCAAAAGAGAAATATATAACAGTAGCATCCCATTAGGTTAACATGTTACTTAAAGGGGTTCTCCAAGTTAAATTTATGACCTATACCCAGGATGGGTCATCAATATCAGATCGACACCCGGCACTCCCGCCGATCAGCTGTTTGAAGAGGAGGCGCGCGCCGTACCAGCGCTGCCTCCTCTTCATTGTTTACATCCTAGCCGTAACATGGGTAGCGGTGAGTAGGTGTAATTACACCTAACCACCCCATTCATTTCAATAGGAAGGATCGCTCCAATCGACTTGCATAGGAATGAGCCTTCCCATTGGAATAAATGGGGCGGTTAGTTGTAATTACACCTGCTCACCGCTACTGATGTTACGGCGAGCAGGTAAACATTGAAGAGGAGGCAGCGCTGGTACGGCTCGCGCCTCCTCTTCAAACAGTTGATCGGCGGGGGTGCCGGGTGTCCTGAGGATAGCTCATCAATAAATTTAACTTGGAGAACCCCTTTAAAAATATCCTGTAAGCTCACTGTAGCTGCTCAGTGGTGGACTTTGAATTTAAAGTGGCCCTGGAAAAAAAGGAAAAGTGGCCCCATGTTGTAAATGGCTCCAAATTGACACAAGCAGACACAAGTAGATGGGATCAATACAAGTAGGCAGGATCAGCAATACCACATTGCAGCTCAAAATACCATCCCAGCTGCCCTTCTGTGGTAGCCATTGATAGCTGCCACGTTCTGTCTTCCTCCTCCTCTTGTTGTCCCTCATTAAGATATGGAGCAGAGGGCTTAGGAGGTGGAACCACCATCTGCTCTGCAAAAGGATGCAACAACATATCTCAACTTTGAAATTAGGTGCAATGGGTAGGGAATGCTGATGTCCCATCAACAATTCAGATGTTTTCTATATGAACAAAATGTTATTTGTTTATAAAGACGGAACACTCCCACTGACACCAATAGGAAAGCATGGAAAACCCAATGTAAAGGCAAAGGCAAGCTGTAAAATCACGTAACTGAGCTTCACATAAGCTCACAAGTGTTGTTATTCCATGTAATCGGGATAGCAATGAAGGAAAGTAAATTTCGGAAGACCCGACCAGGAGACAGAGAATTTGAATTTATACACTAAGAAAAATATCCTAATGCATTTTTACTTCAAGCTTGCAATTTGCCTAAATAGCGCTCTTTTAAAGGTAGTGTAAGAAGATTGAAATGGATTTACTGCAGGATGGACAAGTCATGCAGTTATCCCGATGTTTGAAGATAGGAGAAACTGCTGAGAATTAGTGTAATAAGACAATTCAGCATGCATTATGGTTTTTTTTCGTTGTGAATACATGAGTAGTTAGTTTGAGTATGGGAACATTTGTAAAATTAGTGCAGGACAAGTACAGTTCTGATGATTTATATTGCAGGAGTATGATGATGACTTCAAGTGGAGAGACTGAAAGACTTACTTCAACAATATACTGGTACCTGGTTTGTGTTTCAATATGTCAATTGCTTGAATGTTTCACAAGACTGTTGCTTTTAATTGATTGATTCTAGAAAGAGATAGATAGATCTACCCTCTGCCAGTACAGAAACTAACAGTAACACCTGTGGTCCACCATATGCCTAGAGCAGTGGTGGCGAACCTATGGCATGGGTGGCAGTTGGCACTCAGAGCCCTCTCTGTGGGCACTCATACCCTGGGAAAAGTCTATGGTGTACTAATATGCCTTAGACTTTTCCTGCCATTCCTCAACGCAGGTTGCGCTATGAACAGCACAGGCAGTGCACTGAATGTAAGCTGTTATAGCTAAATGATGAAGTACATGGAAGATATATTTTATTGGACTGTAGTATTTAGGTTAAATTGCTGTGTTGGCACTTTGCGATAAATATGTGGGTTTTGAATTACAGTTTGGGCACTTAATCTTTAAAAGGTTTGCCATCACTGCCCTAGAGCTTGCATCGTGACAAGCATTAGTTAGGTCCCTGCTATGGCCAAACTATTGGTTAAAAGACCTGGCACAAAACATATTCAATAAGACCTTTACCAAAGTTAACAGTCCACAACAGTAGTATAACTCCAACAGGTCTGGCAAACAGAATTCTTTCTCAGTCCAGTATTTATAACTTCTGCTGACGCACATAGGTTATAAGACAACCATATGGGAACTTTCACAGTCTGTATGTATAATACTGACAGATTCTCTTTAAATCCAGCAGACATAAGGCGGGTTACCTTTAAGTCAAACGAAAAGAGATACGGACAGCATCCTTTTGCGGTGAAGAAAATGTGTCTTTTATTCCATGAAAACACCCAAGTACATGCACCTGGGTGTTTTTTATGGAATAAAAGACACATTTTCTGTCCTTATCTCTTTTCGTTTGATTTGATTATTGGAGCCTCTGGACTGGACTCCTGAAGAGGGACGCGCATCCTGGATGTCACCATCAGTCACTCTAACAGGTGCTGTACCATTTCTTTTCTATATATGGATTACCTTTAAGTGCAAGGTTTTTAGTTTTGAGGTGATTACATGGACACACTCACTAGACTCTGACTTGCTTTGTTTGAGCCAGCTTCATGGGGCCGTCTCTAGCAGCAGACTTCCCGGGCACTCCACATGACCTCAGCCACGTATAAGCTTACTTCCTGTTTACAGCCTCTATTTATATCTAAGGTACTACATGGCCATTTAGTGCCCACCTTAAACATTGCAGACATGCATAATTAAAGGGTTGTCTGAGATAATAAAAAATCTCAGACAATCTCTCAAATGGTCTAAAATAAAAAGGGATGCTATACATACCATTATCTCCAATGCTGTTTTCTGCACTTACAGCCCTGTCCACCTGCTTGTTTTAAAAATGCTGTGGTGATGAGCCGGTACATGGCATGTGACCGCTGCAGCCAGTCACTGTCCTCAGTCATCTACTGCTGAGACTGAGATTGGTTGCATGGTAGTTCTGCCATAAACCTGTATGACACTGTTACATGCAAGTGTATGACATGTGAATGCTGCTGCCAATCACTGTATGGCAGCATGTCACCTGGCAGCAGGAGGATCAGACATCAGACTGGCAGCACAGAGAACAACACTGGTGAAAGAGCTAAGTATAGCATGCTTTTTATTGTAAACCATCTGGGGGCTAATTAAAATCACAGACAACCCCTTTAAATTCGGTAGTGTATGATACAATAGAATACACTGTACAGAGGAAAGGGTACACTAGGGGAAGTAAAGACATATGAAAAGCACAGTATAAGACTTAATGGGTAGTACCAGCTGCTTACAGGTCCAAATGAGGAAATGATCTTGACAGCATGCTCTCCATCTATATAGAAGATGGAGTGTAACATATGCTAATATCATTGCATTTACAATGTAATATCATTAAAGGAGTTGTACATCTCTATAATATTGATGACCTGTCCTCAGGATAGGCCATCAGTGTCAGATCAGCGGAGGTCTGACTTCCGGCTCTCCCACCGATCAGCTGTTTGAAGCAATCGCATATTGATTACCTATCCGTAGCATAGGTCATCAATATTTTAGCACTGCCAAACCCATTTAATACATTCTGGTCGGAGTGGTGGGGAGAAGGTACAGTGGGGAAAAAAAGTATTTAGTCAGCCACCAATTGTGCAAGTTCTCCCACTTAAAAAAGATGAGAAAGGCCTGTAATTGACATCATAGGTAGATCTCAACTATGAGAGACAAATCCAGAAATTCACATTGTCTGATTTTTAAATTATTTATTTGCAAATTATGGTGGAAAATACGTATTTGGTCAATAACAAAAGTTCATCTCAATACTTTGTTATATATCCTTTGTTGGCAATGACAGAGGTCAAACGTTTTCTGTAAGTCTTCACAAGGTTGGCACACACTGTTGCTGGTATGTTGGCCCATTCCTCCATGCAGATCTCCTCTACAGCAGTGATGTTTTGGGGCTGTCGCTGGGCAACACGGACTTTCAACTCCCTCCAAAGGTTTTCTATGGGGTTGAGATCTGGAAACTGGGTAGGCCACTCCAGGATCTTGAAATGCTTCTTACGAGGCCACTCTTTCATTGCCCTGGTGGTGTGCTTGGGATTATTGGCATGATGTTGGGACCTTGGCATGATGTTGCCACTCGCATGCTTCACAGTAGGTATGGTGTTCTTTGGATTTAACTCAGCATTCATTCTCCTCCAAACACGACGAGTTGTGTTTCTACCAAACAGTTCTACTTTGGTTTCATCTGACCATATGACATTCTCCCAATACTCTTCTGGAACATCCAAATGCTCTCTAGCAAACTTCAGATGGGTCCGGATATGTACTGGCTTAAGCAGGGGGACACGTCTGGCACTGCAGGATCTGAGTCCCTGGCGGCGTAATGTGCTACTGACGGTAGCCTTTGTTATGTTGGTCCCAGGTTTCTGCAGGTCATTCACTAGGTCCCTCCGTGTGGTTCTGGGATTTTTGCTCATAGTTCTTGTGATCATTTTGACCCCTTGGGGTGAGATCTTGCGTGGAGCCCCTGATCAAGGGAGATTATCAGTGGTCTTGTATGTCTTCCATTTTCTAATTATTGCTCCCACAGTTGATTTCTTCACACCAAGCTGCTTGCCTATTGCAGATTCAGTCTTCCCAGCCTGGTGCAGGTCTACAATTTTGTTTCTGGTGTCCTTCAACACCTCTTTGGTCTTCACCATAGTGGAGTTTGGAGTGTGACTGTTTGAGGTTGTGGACAGGTGTCTTTTATACTGATAACAAGTTCAAACAGGTGCCATTACTACAGGTAATGAGTGGAGGACAGAGGAGCCTCTTAAAGAAGAAGTTACAGGTCTGTGAGAGCCAGAAATCTTGCTTGTTTGTAGGTGACCAAATACTTATTTTCCACCATAATTTGCAAATAAATTCTTTAAAAATCAGACAATGTGATTTTCTGGATTTGTTTTCTCATTTTGTCTCTCATAGTTGAGGTCTACCTATGATGTCAATTACAGGACTCTGATCTTTTTAAGTGGGAGAACGTGCACAATTATTGGCTGACTAAATACTTTTTTTCCCCACTGTAAGTATGAGTCTTCTGGTTAGAGAGGCATGCTGTGTACATTAGTAAGTAAGTAATTAGTAAGTAATTACTCCCAGAGAACCCCCTTTAAAGCGGTTGTGCAGCTATTTGGACCTTTTTAGCTGTCAATCCCAGTCGGTTGTACCCTTAAAAAAAAATAAAAAATCATACTCACCTGCTTCCTACAGCTCTATTACAGTTCTGCGGGTCTATGGTTCCCTTCAATGGACTTCTGGTTGCTGTGCTGTAAATTTCCGGACGGACAAGGTCAAGTGCATTACTACAGCCAATGACTGTGAAAAAAAACTGTGAAGAGAAAGTGAATTTCCTGGTGACAGGCTTCTTTTTAAGCACGAGCCAGTTGCATTGTATCAAAAACAGAATAGATGTACATGGCACAAAGCCATAATCATTTGCACAGCAAATCATGTAAGCGGCAAAGTCAAGGCCCCAGCATAAAATAAAAACCTTAACTAAAGAAAATGACTTTCAGAGAATAGGTCTTTCAAAATTGAGGCCAAAGAAACAGAATATGTAATACTAGCTAAGATTCTAGCAGAACTGTTTGAAGACTATAAATCATGGTGGAATATCAGTGGAGATGTCACTTCACCAAGAGAATGAGGCTAATGGTCACACAGATATTCCAGGGAGAAAGATAGCTACAATGCTGCAAATAATAGTTAGAAAATCAAAGAAATGAATGAGTACAAGAAATGAATGAGCTAGACTACACACTGCTTGTCAAAAGGCCATATTAAAGAAGCACTCCCACAAAAAAAATGTTATTCTCTGACCTGTTAGAAAGGTGCATGATGTAATCTGTACTGAGGTCATTTTACCAGTGACTGTGTTACTGAGTTATAACCTCCATTCTGATCCTTAGCTGTGTTATGTGACCGACTCTCTGATCTCCAACTGACTCCTCACTTCTCTATTCATTGCTATGAGACTGACATTGAGGCTCTAATAGTAATACATAGAGAAACTGGCTTCCTGCCCACACATAAGAAGCCGTTATTTGGAAATTTAGAGTGTTGGTTACAACTGAGGATCAGAAAGGAGGTTATAAATCACAAAAACAGTCTATGGTAAGAAAATTACCTCCACTACAGTTTACATCATATACCTTTCTAACAGGTTAGAGAATAAAAATTTTATGGAAGTGCTTATTTAAGGAGCAGATTTATCATCCCCCTCTGCCATGGATTTGTAGTAAATAGTCACAAAACCCAGTTTTACATTTTTAAAATGCCATTCCGACCAGATTTAGCCACAACAGGCATTTGTGTGCTGCTCTCGCCAGTTTCCGAAATGGGGGCATGGCGCTGGTATTGGTAGGGCCATCGGCCCCAACACATTTGTGAAATCAACGCAAGCTATGCGCTGGAGTAGATCTCAGTCTTGCGCATGGAATGCCAGAAGGGGCATTTAATTTATTTGGCATTGCAGGGTCCATCGAGACCTGCATAACGCACAACGGTTTTGATAAATCAGGGCCTAAGTGTCTGTAACATGAATGCAGGATTATGATGAGAGCAACAGCCAAAGAAATCCCATGTGAGGTCCCAGGGTATTTCTCTACCATTGTGTGGTGGGATAAATGCAGTAAGTAAAACGTCCAGAGCAATACAAAACTATAGAAAATTCTGAGGGGCATAAAAAACTTTGGAACTTGTAATAGTGGAAGCATAGGCCTTTGCTCAGTTTACTGACCAGGAGCTTATGAGGGCAGGATTCAGAATTTTGTAATTGGTGTGAACCTTACCCTAGGAGTTAGGGCAGGCCTTAGTCAATTGTCCACTTTTTTAAGTCTGGCTTTGAAAGCAACACATCAGACCTAAAAAACTAAGCATATATGTATTACATGGGTTAGCAACTAATAGGCATTTTCAATAATAATAGTTGCAGAGGGGGAAGATTGTCTTAACATTTAAGGAAATATAGTAACTCCACAAATTGTATGTATTGGAGTACTGTACTGTACTGTAGTGCACCATGTCATGAGACCACATACATAATTAATCATTTTTTACATTTTAGGCTACATTTTTAATAAGATTTTTATGCATTTTAATTAATCAAATATAATAAAAAAATGAAGGCATGGGGTATCAACAAATGGAGAATCTAGGAGTGAACAATAAAAAAGGTACCTTCAAAATAAGAAGTCTATTTCCATTGCAGTGCTGTCCTACAGATAGTTAATCACACTCAAATCTTGGAAAAATGTTGCTTGGCAACAACGTGGACATAACGGACATTCAGAAGCAGGGTTTCCAACACAAAGCAGCCTAATAATGAATCTAATGAATGAGCTAAAATGCTATGGATCCTTGTCTAAATTTAAATGTGGTTTGTGAATATGAGTATAATATTTATATTATATATAAATATATATATATATATATATATATATATATATATATATATACTGTATATATATATATATATATATATACACCGTATTTTTCACTTTGTAAGACACACCCGATGATAAGACACACCCCAGATTTTAGAGTAGGAAAATAAGAAAAAAAAATGTTTTCATCAAATCTTCATATCAGACCCCACATAAATATCAGGACATCACATCACACCCCCATATCAGCCCCCCATGTCAGACCCCCATCAGCCCTCAGATCAGCCCTTTCAGACCCCCATCAGACCTCAGATCAGCCCTTTCAGACCACCATCAGACCTCAGATCAGTCCTTTCAGACCCCCATCAGCCAACTCCGACCCCCATCAGACCTCAGATCAGCCAACTCAGACCCCCATCAGACTTCATATCAGATCCTCATATCAGCCCTCCATGTCAGACCCCCATCAGACCTCAGATCAGCCCTTTCAAACCCCCATAAGACCTCAGATCAGCCCTTTCAGACCACCATCAGACCTCAGATCAGCCCACTCAGACCTCAAATCAGCCCTTTCAGACCCCCATCAGCCCTCAGATCCCATTAGACCTCAAATCAGCCCTTTTTAGACCCCCATGAGCCCTTTCAGACCACACTCAGACTAAAACAAAAAATTTCTCTTACCTCTCCTGTGCCGCGGCTCCTCTTCATCTCAGGCAAATTGCGCTCCTCTGTCTTCTCCGGTCGGCGCTGCACCGACTGCGTGCAGTGTCAGGTCATAGTGCATGCACTACGGCCTGACGGTATACTGGGTCAGGACAGTGCAGCACCGGCCCCAGCAAGAAGACCAGGGAGGGTAAGTATCTTCCCCGCTCCCAGCACCTAATGCATACTAGTCCCCTTGTTTCCTATTATTACCTCCTCCTCTCCATCCAAGACCTTGCGCCTACGTTGCTCCACAATTGTCCCACACCTGCGCACTGCTGTGCCCCTTATGGGCAGAGGAACAGGTAGGTGGACTGCGCATATGACGGCGGTGCAGGTGCGAGATCTTGGATGGAGAGGAGGAGGTAATAATAGGAAACAAGGGAGAGCCAGAGGGGTGAAAGAGGTGTGGTTTTCTGGGAACATCGCCAAGGGGCCTGGACTCTTGCTGCAGTAACGCCACCCCTGAGCACTTGCCGAACCTCATGAGCATAAGTTTAAAAAGTCTTTTTGAAGATCTTGGTGAGGGACAGAACAAATAAAGGTACCATTGTAATGAGGGCAAAGGAGTCTATAACCTGATCTGAGCGGTCTAAAAGGCTCAGATTAGGTGACAGACTCTCTTTAACTCTCTTAAATTGGTGGTTTTCCTCCTATGAACTTCTCGCTTCAGGTTATCCCAAAACATTTCTATTGGATTAAGATCAGGACTTTGACTTGGCCATTCCAAAACTCTGGTGACCGGCAGCTCACAGGGCAAATGTCCAACTTCCCCCTATTATTAATACTTGCAAGTACACTCTCATTACAGAGGGAAAGTAGAGAACCAAGAACTTAAAAGGGGGTAACACAACAGGTCTGGTAACATTACAAGTATGAATATACATATAAGTATAGATGACAAGTCTTATGATAAGAAATATTTGTATTAAAGGTTTTGATTTTAATAAGGTCTCACATATAGGTGAGTATCATGTGGGAGTTATAAAACCATAGTACATCATATACTCACCGCCTCGATTCAAGCCATTGCGAGCAAATGGAAATCAGCAGAAATTCCTGAGATACCTGTAATATTAAACAAAGTAAATATGAACAATAAATATGAAGAAATGTTCGCAAGAAGTCAAGGCAAAATAGAAAAATTCCAAGACAATTGGAAAGTATGGCAAAACTATAATTTTATTCTTCTTTAAACCATTCTTTGTAGAACGATTTGTGTGCTTAGGGTTGTTGTCTTACTACACGACCCATGTTGAGATTCAGTCACTCACACCTGATTGCCATCCCATTGATAGAAAACACCTGACTTTAATTCCACCTTCAAATTATTTGCTAAATAATAATAATAATAATGTTCACACACTTTTGCCATTCACAGACATCAGCTATTGACTCATTTTTCTCAACAAATACATGACCAAGTCTAATACTTTGACTGTTAACTGATTTGGTTATTTTTAGAATGTGTGTGAAAATCTGATGTAGTTTTAGGGCAAATTTATGCAGGAATACTGAAAATTCAGAATAGTTCACAAACCATCAGGCAGGGCCGGCGTCAGGGGGGACAAACTGGGCAATTGCCCTGGGCCCCCAAGCCTACATAGGGCCCCTTGTTCACTCCACACAGCCACCGCCCACCACACAACTATGCCACTCAACTGCTGGCCCGGCCGTCAGATGTGGAAGAGAACAGGCGGGGCGCAGCTGAGTAAGGCACAGTTAACAGGTTGCGAGTGCGGCGGTGGCAGAGCGCAGAGTATGGCGTCTGTGGCTTGCTCAAGTACTGGCAGTTCGGACACTTAGAACTTATTATTAGAATGTTTTTTTTAAAGATATTTTAATATTTTTTTAGGTTTAATTTAGACAAAAACCGCTAATTCTTATTAAAAAAAAGGATTTTTTTTTTAATTATAGATTTTTTTTCTTAAATATTAAAACTGACACACAAATTAATTATTGCAATGGGTTCCCTATTTGATGACGATCATTTTGATATATAGCATGTATAGATTTTATTTGACGGGGCGACTATGGTGACTGTTTTCATTGGCGACTGCGTGTTTAATTTTTTTTTTTTACACTTTTTTTGTTTGTTTTTTATTTATTTTTTTTACTTATATATTAATTTATTTTTGACAACTAATATGTCCCCCAGGAGGTCATTAAAAGACCTCTGGAGGACTGACTTTTTTTTTTTTCTTTTTTTAACACTTTTTTTTCCCACTGTTTCCACTGTAACTGGGGCATCCACAGGAGCCCCAGTTACAGGGGAAAACAGCCCCCTGGGGGCTCATTACACACAGGCAGAGCTGATCAGGGTCTCCTTAGACCCTGCAGCACTGCTCTGGCCCCGAGACACCCGGCGGTCACGTGACCGCCGGGACTAACACAGGAAGTGGCGCTGCCGCTTCATTCCTGCTGCGCCGGCTGAGCAGGTAAGTCTCTCCTCCGGCTTAGGAGAAGACAGAAGCGGTAATAAACCGCTCCTGTCTTCTCCTCAGGGTCCCCGCTCTGTCTGTGAGCCGGGACCCGACCTGCTCCTGCTAGATTGCAGGAGCAGGAGCTTTAATCCCAGCGCTGATCAGCGCTGGGATTAAAGGGCCGCCTGCACGTCTATATATGTGCTATCTGCACGGGGCATGTGCAGATAGGACGTATATAGCCGTATGGCGGTCGTGAAGGGGTTAAGAAAAAGTTTTTAAAAATATAAAAGATATACAAAATTCAAACCACTCCCTTCCCTCATTTAAAAAAGAAAAAAAATCAAAACCGTCCCTTCCCTGTCACGTCCACATTTTTAGACCTGGCATGAATGTGGAAAAGTCACAAATTGCGGCGCAGAGGACCATAGCGCTACAATCAGCACCAGAAATACATCTAATTTATGCCTATTTCTGTTTAATAAATTACCCTCTGTGTGTCTATATTTCTTATTGAACCTGAAGCTATAGTGCTCCTTCACCTCTTCACATTTGGAGTGAATGTATGATTTAGTTGTTTCTGTGTTCCATTTTATATTTTTCAGAATTGACTGAATATGACATTGATGTACTACAGATTTTAGGGCCCCAATTTTAATTTTGCCCAGACCCACATTTTGTCTAAAACTGGCCCTGCCTTCAGGCACCACTAATGCCCTCTAAGGAAGAGAATGGGCCTGCCTGACCTGTCTTGCAGCTGCATACAGTGGTCTTGATGGACTGGCGTACTCCTAGAATAGTAAAAGGGTATTCCCATCTTAGACAATGGGGGCATATCGCTAGGATATGCCCCCATTGTCTTATGGGTGCGGGTCCCACCGCTGGGACCCGCACCTATATTGAGAACGGAGCGGGTAGCACTACACATGGAGGACCCCAGGTTTCCCGGGTCCAGCCACCACCAGGCACAGCGCTCATAGAAATGAATGGGAGCACACCGCGCATGCGTGGCCACTGCTCGCATTCATTTCGATGTAGCCGACGGAAATAGCCGAGCCAGCGCTCGGCTAGTTTCAGCGGCCCCATAGAAATGAATGGAGGGCGGCTGTGCATGGGCAGTGCACCCTCCTTCACTTTTGGGGCTCCGTTCTCGATATAGGTGCGAGTCCCAGCGGTGGGACCCGCACCTATAAGACAATGGGGGCATATCCTAACGATATGCCCCCATTGTCTAAGATGGGAATAACCCTTTAAACACTGGGATCCCTCACAATGTCTCCCATGGTTTCTCATCCTTTCATTGGCTCCATACTTTACTAAAAATATTTTTTACTATTTCCTTTCTTGTTTTCCCCATCCTAGAGAATGCTGCAATCTTAGAATCTGGAAACACCAGAAGGATGAAGGCAGGATGGTTAGAAGAAAAGTTGAGAGAAGGGAGCTTTAATGTTTTTATTTTCTGGAAAGGAAGGTGGACATATCCACCAAATCTAGCTGAGATTTATGGGACAGTTATAACACTTCTCGTATTACCAAGACCCGGGGGTACTACAACTTTTTATATAGTTATTGTTTTATATTGTTATGTATTGTGATGTATTTTGTATGTTTCTGGTCATTTGCACCAGCAAGGAATGGATGGCAAAAGGTTTGGCAAGGAACAAGGCTAACCACCCTGCTTCTCCCCTCTTGATAGGAGTGGGTTGGTCCTGTTTCCTGCCAGAAGGGGGAGTTCCTGTGAATTCAGGGAAGGGAGAGGAAGCTCACTACTGAGCTTTTGCTCCTAAGAGAGGATTCTCCAGAGAGATCAAAAATATACATCCTCAAGTAAATCAATGAGAAGACAGACAGCAGTGAACAGCTACAAAGCATTTAAAGACACTACTGTGGGTTGAGGGACTACGGCTAAGACACCCATCACCCAGACTACTATTAAGCCAGCATTTCCGATTTAACAAATAAAGAAAGCCTATACTACTGTACATGTTATAACGCAAACCAAACCAAAATTTATAGGCAAAAAGTTGTAATTCTGAAAATAATCTACTACACAATGGTAATAGTACAATATTTTATTCAATCAACACAGAGGTTTTACATGATAGACATGACACAAAAATAAGTTAAAAACAAGTACTAGAGGGGGCGGAGCCTGACCTCGCTGGATGGCGGCTGCTTGAGAGAAGCACTCCTGCCATCAAGCACCTTTTTAGCCTATTCCTTAGCACTATCCGATCGGCATGGTGAAAATCCAACCCAAGGATCGTCCCAGGGAGACGCCCGGAGTACAAAAACTCACAAAATCAAGACCTGAGATGGATAAATTCCTGCATAAAGCGAAAGCCCAGCCAGCTTCCCAAGCTCCCAAGATGGCGCTGAGACATCAGGAAGCTGAAGCCATATATGGAGACAGGCACAGTGACGAGTCTGATGTGGACACAGGATCTATTTCTACACCCTATGAAGTGAGTGATTCACCAGCTCTCACCAGAAACTACTTAGACCGTGCCTTACAAAGGGCTCTAGCCCCCAATGCTGCAGACTTGTCGGACATAAAAGCAGACATCCGCCATATTGGGGACAGAGTTGAAGCCTTAGAGCAAACACAGGAAACTTTGGTCAATTTCAACTTAGCGGTTAGTGGCGCTCTGGGAACTCACTGCTTATGTTGGAAGACCAGGAGAATAGAAGCCGTAGGAAGAACCTACGGATAAAAGGTTTACCCGAAGCTTCAGATAAGGAGGACTTGTTTGCCTTCACGCGTGAAATTACCACCAGTCTGCTGGGCCCAGAAAGAACTGAAGCCATGATAATCGAGAGAATACATAGCGCTTTGCGCCCGAAGCCCTCTCCCACAGAAAACCCTAGAGACGTAATCTGCGGATTACTCAGCTACCGAGACACAGACGCCATCCTACAGAAAACCAGAGAGCTGGGCAACGTAGTATACGAGGGAACAAAACTACAAATTTTCCAAGATCTAGCTGTTTCTACTCTCCAAAAGAGAAAGATGTTAAAACCACTAACGGATCGCCTCCGCTCAGCCAAGGTACCTTATAGATGTTTTTTTCCGTTCGGCCTTCTGGTCACTTCGTCGCATAACTATTAGATCTCCAGAGGATCTGAACCAGCTATGGGAAGCCCTGGATATGCCTCCATTATGGCTGCCTATACCTCTAGAGGACGAACACCCATCACTGCCTACTCTGCCTAGATGGTCGAAGGTCAAGAAACAGAAAAGCTTGAGAGGCAAAAAATCCACTAACATGGATTCCAATGATTGACTGCACAGTTTTCCTTGATCTGCAGCATCTGGAATACTGACATGGTTATGTCAAGAATCCCTCACTTGGGTAGTGTTTACTAACTGATGCTATCACTTTACCATATTCTTACATTGTGTATGGTTTGTGCTCAGTTTTATTGCATCTAGATATGCATATATTCTTTTCTTTTTTTCTATAAGGTTATTACACCTGATGTTATTTCACTGGGATAGTTTTTTCCCTATTTTTAGCCTTTCTAGCCCAATAGGCTTAGTTGAAGGCTGCTTGGGCGGATCAGGCTACACTTATATGTGTACCTACCTCCCCCCTCTCAGCTCCTTATGGAGCCTTCTATATTTGTTATGATGGCATATGTTTACACCTGAAGGCAGTAAGATCTTTCATTCTTTATATTTTTTGTTTTTTTGTTGACCTTAAAGGGGTATTCTCATCTTAGACAATGGGGGCATATCGCTAGGATATGCCCCCATTGTCTTATAGGTGCGGGTCCCACCGCTGGGACCCGCACCTATCTCCAGAACGGAGCGGGGAGCGCTGCGCCTGGAGGACCCCAGGTTTCCGGGGGTCCGGCCACCACCAGGCGCAGCTCCCCGCGCCGCTCATAGAAATGAATGGGAGCCGGGCCGTGCATGCGCAGTGCACTCCCATTCATTTCTATGGAGCCGACGGAAGTAGCCGAGCCAGTGCTCGGCTATTTTCGGCGGCCCCATAGAAATGAATGGAGGGCGGCTGCGCATGCGCAGTGCGCCCTCATTCATTTCGGGGGCTTCGTTCTGGAGATAGGTGCGGGTCCCAGCGGTGGGACCCGCATCTATAAGACAATGGGGGCATATCCTAGCGATATGCCCCCATTGTCTAAAATGAGAATAACCCTTTAATGTTTGACTGTTGGGTCATGGAGCAATTGAAATACACATCTATGGTGCTTCTTATTACAAACTTGAAATGGCTGTCTTGAAGCTTAACTTGGCTTCCTTTAATGTACAAGTCTGCAACAACCCTCTCAAAAGAAGTGGTATTTTTCAAATATTAAAAAAGGCTGAGGTGGATGTTGTAATGCTTCAAGAGACCCATTTTAAAAGAGGACATGTACCGAAATTATCACATTCCTATTACCAGACTTGGTTTCATTCTTGATATGACCGCTCCTCTTCTAGGGGAGTTAGCATTGGCATCAATACAAATATCCCCGTTACAGTGTTGTCAGAGGATCCTGATGGTATATATTTACTCCTTGGGGTAAGATGGGAAATGTTGAGGTCACTTTATGTAATCTTTATGCACCTAACATAAGAACGGTTAGTTGGCTGAAGATATATTGCAGACAATCTCGCTGCTTGCAACTGGTCTATTGATTGTAGGAGGTGACCTCAATGTAGCCTTGAATCCCCTACTGGACTCATCCACTCGAAAATCCGCAATCTAATTTACGGCGCTCAAAAGCATACATAAACAAATTAAGGAACTTGGCTTGAGTGATGTCTGGAGGTCCATACACGCAGATAGAAGGGATTATACATTTTATTCTAATCCCCACAGGTCTTACCAAGACTCGATTATCTTTCTTATACTGGATCAATTCTAACACGGATCATTAGAGCAGATATACATAATATCACGGTATCTGATCATGCTATGGTCTGCCTTTCTATGTCATTCCCTCAAATACCAAAAAGGGAATGGACGTGGAGGTTAAAATCCACCCTGCTTGAATCTTCTTCTACCATAAACACTCTAAATAAAAAGCTTCAGGAATATTTTGATATCAATACACAATCAGACATATCTCCTTCCTCTATTTGGGAGACCCATAAAACCTTTATCTGTGGAAAAAACAAAGATTAGCACATTTATCTTCCCTACTAACAAAAATAGCATCGCATAAAAGATCAATGGCTATCAAAGATCACGAGGCATTGGTGGCACTGAGGTTGAACTCAAACTATTACTGAAGACGTACTGAACACGAGAGCAGCTCGAGCGTGTCTTAGAGTAAAACATAAACATTACGCACACGGGGAAAAAGGTAATAAGTAGAGATGAGGCGAATCTATTCGCTGCTTCGTAGATTCGTATTGAATCTTGGGATTTTTCAGCTGCGAAGCGAATCCGAATATTAGGTGATTCGCTTTGCTTTTGTACGCATTCGCTACGTAGTGTGTCCCATAAATTATACGCTATTCTACGTATAATTTAGTTACTCTATACGTTGTCGCGTACGAATTCAATTCAGCGATGCAGACTTTTCCCTGGTAGTTACTCTACAAGTCATGGCCAAAAGTTTTGAGAATGATACAAATATTAATTTTTACAAAGTCTACTGCTTCAGTTTTTATAATGAATTTTGCATATACTCCAGAATGTTATAAAGAGTGATCAGCTTAACAGCAATTACTTGCAAAGTCAATATTTGCCTAGAAAATGAACTTTATCCCCCAAAACACATTTCAACATCATTGCAGCCCTGCCTTAAAAGGACCAGCTAACATCGTTTCAGTGATTGCTCCATTAACACAGGTGTGGGTGTTGATGAGGACAGGGCTGGAGATCAATCTGTCATGATTAAGTAAGAATGACACCACTGGACACTTTGAAAAGGAGGCTGGTGCTTGGCATCATTGTTTCTCTTCTGTTAACCATGGTTATCTCTAAAGAAACACGTGCAGTCATCATTGCACTGCACAAAAATGGCCTAACAGGGAAGAGTATCGCAGCTAGAAAGATTGCACCTCAGTCAACAATCTATCGCATCATCAAGAACTTCAAGGAGAGAGGTTCCATTGTTGCCAAAAAGGCTCCAGGGCACCCAAGAAAGACCAGCAAGCGCCAGGACCGTCTCTTAAAAGTGTTTCAGCTGCGGGATCGGGCTACCAGCAGTGCAGAGCTTGCTCAGGAATGGCAGCAGGCAGGTGGTGAGTGCATCTGCATGCA